>JACSZP010043357.1:0-14093 GCA_016161895.1 Pinna nobilis | reverse complement strand
CACCCATGAAGTGGGTCATAATAATGTCATTTCTGTAGTGAGTTATAACGATGTCATTATTCCTGCAATGGGCAGTACCATGTCATCATCTCTGTTGTGGGACATATGATGTCACCATGCCTGTAGCCATTTATGATCATTGTTGTGGGTTGTACCATTTTATTTTTCTGTTGCATTACCTACATGTACAACCATTTATCATTGCTCTCATTCCCAATGTTAATATAACTATCTTCTGACCATTCAACCCCCATGATAATTCGTTTCAGTTCTAAGTGTTACGAATCGATTATCAAACATTTAATTTTAGACATCAGAGATCAGAACATAATTACATTCTACATTTAGTTCTTATGTTTAAAGGTATAAGTATGCTAGTAAGATATAAATAAAGTTGTAATTCAAAATTCCTCACATGGAATTTGACACAAATATTGACTATTTCTGTTTAAGTTTGCTAGGTAAGTCTAACTCTAAATTCAGAGGAAATGATCCATTAGTTGCATCACCATTCAGTATAACTATCTGCAAAACATTCAACAAACTAACATTTTATTGTTAGAGAACAAAATCAGTTTTGAAACTAATGTAAATTCTAGTAATTGTCAGATAAATTCTACAATAACTTGGTTTGAAATTTGTCTAAACAATTGAGTAACCACACCACTAAACATAGCACAGGTGTTGAATCATAACCATGTTCCTGAAATTAAAGAATGAGTCAGCTCTTGAGCTCAAAATCTTCGAAAATCTGTGATCTTAAATTGTCAAAACTATATCACTCAGAGGAAGTTTTTACCAAAGGAAATCACAATTACTTAAGTTTGAGACCTGAATCTAAAGGCACAAAAGTTTGTTGGTTGTATTGTTGCTCAACATCCTATTCATGAGTCTTTCACTTATATGTAGATGTCATCAATGCAACTGAAGTGCAACAAATTCAGTCTGCGCTCTGCATTTATGGCCATTGAGCCGTGAGGGTTCTATAATGTACGGACACCTACTGTGACATGTGACCTCAGTTGTAACTGTCTCATCTGAAGGACGGGGAAAGCCAGCTGTAGTGTAATTTACACCCACAACCTCATGATCAGAAGGTGAACAAGATAACCTCTAAGCCATGACAGCCCTTGCAAAATAGTAGATCAAGTAGGTGATACACTTTCCCACAGTGGTTATTATATTCCTGTACAGTTTCACCCCTCTGCTATGACAGGTAATGAATTTATGTAGAAGAACAATAGAATCTTATATGAGTGTTTGCTGTGGACAGGGGGAAAGTGCATCACCATACAGAATGAGGCTCTGCTGAGTTCTGGATCGTCATGATCTTTCCAGAGGGTTTTAAGATTTCCCTGGTCACAACAAACATTCACGTTTGATTATTTTTCTCCCAAAACTTATGTTCTTTGCAACAGGCAAAACATCAATAAAACCATGTATACTTCAGTAACTTTCGGACGACTTAATGGTGACCTGCCTTAATAATTTTTAAGTCAAATAAGTTGTATGTAAGCAGTTTTTTTTTCCACGGGTATTTATTGTCTTTTACAGGCAAGGTTGGGAGAAAAGAAAGTCTCAGGAAGACAGGTCCTAAAGAAGATACCACATTACACAACATCAGAATTAAGAACTTAAATGAGGATGGTATCACCCAAAATAAAAAAATTCCAATACCCGATCCAGTACTAATTAGATTCACACAATACTCAACAACAACAACAAGATATTCTTGAAATAAAGACAGACTCATCAGCATTAAAACCACATAAACTGTTTATATAACATTACATGGACATTGTCCATCAGACAGATACTGAAGCAGCCTTAGTGGACACTCTTTGACCTCCAAAGTAAGTTGCTACTAATTAATGACCGAAATAGGGTCAAGGACATTAGAAATACTGAGAAGCAATCAATGGATGAAAACATAATGTCTTCATTCACATGGTTAACAACAACTCCTTGAAAAGTTTACAGAATGGATTTTATAAAGAAGTCAGTCCCTGATATACAGGTACAACAATAACCTCCTGTGAGTCCCTGAAATACAGGTACAACAAAACCTCCTCTAAGTTTCTGATATACAGGTATTACAAAAACCTCCTGTAGGTTTCTAATAAACAGGTACAACAAAAACCTCCTCCAAGTCCCTGACATACATGTACAACAAAAANNATACAGGTACAACAAAACCTCCTCTTAGTTTCTGATATACAGGTACAAAACCTCCTGTGAGTCCCTGATGTACAGGTACAACAATAACCTCCTGTAAGTCCCTGAAATACAGGTACAACAAAACCTCCTCTAAGTTTCTGATATACAGGTATTACAAAAACCTCCTGTAGGTTTCTAATAAACAGGTACAACAAAAACCTCCTCCAAGTCCCTGACATACATGTACAACAAAAACCTCCTGTAAGTCCTTGATATACAGGTACAACAAAAACCTCCTATAAGTTCCTGATAATTAGGTACAACAAAAACCTCCTGTAAGTCCCTGATATACAGGTACAACAAAACCTCCTCTTAGTTTCTGATATACAGGTACAAATCCTCCTGTAAGTCCTGATGTACAGGAACAACAATAACCTCCTTTAAGTTACTGATATACAGGTACAACAATAACCTCCCTTAAGTCCCTGATATACAGGTACAACAATAACCTCCTGTAAGTCCCTGATATACAGGTACATATGTAATATAAAAACCTTCCTTAAGTTCCAGATATACAGGTACAAAAACCCCACCTGCAAGTTCTTAACATCTCTGTTATATACACAGCCTGGATATGTGATATCTATCGCAAGCACTGTTAATGCAGTAAAACATTTGAACACAATTTCATTCAAAAGCATAAATAGTAAGGCATCTTCAAGAAAAGGTATGAAACAAAGAAAACAGGAATGGACCATTTGACAACTTTTAGTATTTTGAATGAGAAGGATTCATAAAAAAAATTAGCATTTTGTAAAACTCTAAGCTATGGGGCCAAATGTCAGGTTTGAAATTTAGTTCATTCATAATAATAATAATTTCATTCATGTGGTAGATAGGTAATGTACATATGTCTGAAGAATAGGATGATCTGCAATAGTTCTTAGAATGATATTCACAGTCTTACGGACTTTGGTTTATTTTTCTCACTGTCTGGCCCTAATGTTCCCTTATCATATACTGAGAAAAGAAAGATAACTCTGATATATACAAAACAATATATTACAGACAAAACAATTCCTCAAATACACTCTCTATAACTACATCAATATACAATGAATCACCAAGAGTTATTACAGATAAAGTTGTTACACTCAAATGAATTATAACGATCTATAAGTGTAACATAGATGAAATGAAGTTTTGATCATTACAGAGCTAGGAAGGTCCACATTGCCTGAGTTTTACTAATTCAAATATAAATGACCTACAGAATGATTGTATATCAAGACTTTGTTTCACTTGCTGTATTAGTATTGTCTTTAATATTATCATTAGCAGCAGTTTTATCTTCTGCATAACTTTCTTTGTCTTTTTCATATTGACCCTTGAATTCTTCATCTAGTTCATCATCTATATCAGTTTTCTTTAGGATAATGTCATATAGAGTAGAATGCTTGATCATACATTCCCGTAGCGCGGCATTCTTTTCCTCACAGTTCTCAGCTCTTGGATCCTTCCTACTGGCGTAGAAGAAGCAAGAGATAGCCTCTCTGGTCTCTACACCACATGGTCCCGCTACAGAGCCACCGATACATGGACAGTTCCAGTTAATGTCTCCACTGGGTAATATTGCACCTGCAGTGATACAAGACTCATCTAATATATATTTAGAAACCAAAAATTATTAATCTTTCATAACCTTTAATAGATTAGTACCAATCATAATAAATTATACGCTAAAATAAGCACATATTTCAGCTATATAGTATGTAGATCATAAGGATGCATTTACATCCCCCCAAAAAATGAGCGTTCAAACCTTCATGTAGATTTCATTTTCTTTCATTTCACTAGTCAAATAAGGAAATAAACATGCTTCTAAATCTGTTTGTAAACTACTGTGTATAATTTAAATCTCTTGAGCCTCTTATTAGAATTTGGGGTATTATCATATCTACACATGTAGTAGTCATTTATTAGATTCATTCATAATTCTCTATAAACTGTATTGTCCACATATGGTCCTTAGAATCCTGAAATACTTTTGTTTTGGGTCTTCTTTCTATTCTAATTGTGTTATTACATCACATGGGTCATATTGGGTTGTGTAGGTCATTGACATACAAAGTAAATATTGCATTGGTCCATTTGATGATAAGAACACCTTCATTGGAATTAAATTATTTTTGTATTCTTGGTCAGTGTAGACCAAGGATCTGCACTCGTTGCCAGGCAGAGATCTTGTATAAGCTCACCTGTATTTGACTGTAACAGACTTCCAATCTTGAATGCGTAAATTTTTAATATACTGATTTTAAGTATTTTTTGATATGTTTTGTTTCCTGATATAGTAGATTGAATTGTACTTTAATTTATATTGTTATGAATTTACAGGCATTCTGTAAGATCCATTAAAAAGTCCAGTAATTAATGTTTCCCTTATTCATCTACATCTTATTTGTTTGCAGAAAATTGTGAATGGGTCAATCTTATTATTCCTTTATAATTTCATTTATCAGATAGATCCTGTCTTTTGCAAGATGTCACGGGTTTAAACTTATGTATGAAGCATTGTAGCAGCAGAGCAATATATGCAGGTAATTAGGATTTTGGTACAATGTATTTTGTAGATTTTTGACATAATGTATTTTCATTATTGAATTACTGAAATGTGATAAATAATCAACTTTGTTTTATTTCTGTGTATATCTGCATAATTTATCAAAATAAAGTTTGCAATACAATTTAGCTAAGTTAGCAATATAGCTTTTGATTAAAACAATATTTATAATGTAAAGTGTTAAAGGGAAATAACTCTTTTTGTTACCATTTCATCCATGATGAATACTATTGTATGATTGTCTTTTTACATATAGTTAGTATTGTTATCTTATCATTTTACAGAGCACTACAATCTATGATAGTTTTCTTGATAAATCAATGGACCTGAAACCATTGTGTGGTGTCCTTCTTATTGCTACAAGTAACTAAATCAGAAGACATACGTTTGTAACTTACCGCTATTACAAATATCATGAGATGGGTTTCTATAATACATGTCATTGCTATTTGAAGAATGACAACATTAAAGTAGGTGACAGATCAAATATTCTGTGTATCCAAAATACTAGTGAGGCTGTAAGTTTAACAAGAATGTTACACAGTCACTTAGGAATCAAATTGTTACCAACTAAATGTTGGCCAAGATAACACATTGGTAAAAAAAAATAAAAGAAAACATAGCTTACAAACTATCCATATTTGACGTATCATTTGAGATACTCAGACAATGTTAAACTTTTATGAAACTGTGAAGCCATTTTCCCCATGATGCCTGCTTACAGCATCCTTTACATGTAGGTACAATACTTATGACCATCTTTTACCAGTATGTCACTGTATTGCCATTTTCTTTATAAAGATGCCATTATACTAACAGCATCCTTTTAGTACAAAGCTTATGATCATCTTGTTGACACCTACCTGGTTCTTCATCATCATCCTCATTGTCATCATTATTCGCTGTTATCAATGCTTTGCTGGGAGATGACATGTCCTCTTTTGTCATGAACATGATCTTGTCTTTACCTGAAATATGTATAACTTGGTAAGGGCTTCATCATTCTCTACATGCCAATTAATTCACGTCTGAGATTCAACTACAAAGTACCTTGAAAGACAACTCAACTTTCAACAAAATACCGTGCTGAACAGTGATACATGCAAAAGGCTGTCTTTCTTGAACACTGTGATCTGGGCATATACTGTTATCATTCCAGAAAGTCTGACATGGTTTCACTGTAGAGAACTGTCTTTCTACAATGTAGACTAATTCTCTCTAAATCTGTTGTATGAAATATCAATTATGTCATATTCATTGACCCATTGAATGAAAGACACATAAAAAGTTAAACTTGAAATAATTTTTAATTCCTTGTACATTAGGATGCATATTAAACTTGAGTCCACATGTAAATACAGTCAAGCCTGTTAAGTTGGACACCAATAACTAGGATGTTTCACCTTCTGGACAACATTTGGTTGTCCCAGAACAGAATTAAAATTTAAGAATTGTATACCTGTATTTACCATTTAGTTTCTATTGAAATGTTGAGGTCATACTTCCCACCTCTATTTCTATTTCAATCCATATAAAACGTGTTGAGAAAATAGTTGGTTAACAGACCTCTTTTGAATCATCAAATTTTCACTTAATTTCATGTCATTAAAAATTAACTCACGATTTGAGTAAATCAATAATCCGGTTTTTAAAAATCCATCATTTTTTTAAATGTCTGATTCACTCAACGATGTTTTAAGAAACATTTGAGGCCTACCAGAGGGATCGTATTTTTACTAGAGTTCTTGCAGCATAGTTTGTCATTTGCATTTGTCAGACAGTAAAATATAGAATTCTTCTGGTGCCCTCTCCAAAGGTTTAATTTGAATTTTAATGACTGACGTCACTGAGGCATGGAATTGTACACAATTAAGAGAAATGTCAATTCCCACAGTAGGAACTGGTAGATCTAGATCTACTGCTAAATTAAAAGATGTATATTTTATCTGCCAGATTTAATATACCAGTATAATTCATTTTATTAATATTGGTATGGAACTAAGGGGGTAAAATGTTACTCACAAAACTTATCAGTTCATTAATCATACGGGTAAATGATAATCAGCATCAATATTGTCACTAAACGAAAATATATATACATATGTGTGTTATATACCATGTAGTATAATATGACAATTAATATAATAATGAAACTGATGCAATGTCAGCCTATAATTTATATAATATTATTTGTTAACTTAAAGAATCAATTTGTTTTCGATACTTAAATTCAGTTAAATTGATATATTTATTTGCCGACATATACCTTCCTCTCTACAGAAAGACATGACGAAAAGCTGATTTAGTACAGTGGCTAATTTGTCCCTGGATCTTGTCCTCTATATTACCCTTGTAGAAGTTTCTGCAACGCCACGGTTAGGAAGCACATGGGTTACAAAACAATGTTTGGTAAGATTACTACCGTACTTCGATCCCGATGCTAGCAACTTCAAATAGTTTATCATTAGCAAGGGGTTCACATCTTTTTCTGTGCTACAATTCTGTGCATCACATAAAGTTTGACTTAGTTTTCCGCCATTTTACTTTTCAAGAAATTGTTTTATTTAAAGAAAATATGAAAAAAGACAAGCCGAAGAATTAGAGTTATTTCCCTTTACATGAAATCTTCAATTATAGGAGTAATCGTTTCTATTCATTTCCGGTTACGAAATTTGGTTCTGTTGCGGGAACACCAACTTTTGTCGAAATGGTTTTCTACTTTATTAGTAATGGTAATTCGACCACATTTCCTACATTTCATTACTTGAGAAAGCTAAGTGCACTGTGTAGAATAACAAAGGAACTAAGTTCATCAATTCAACTTAAAAACCAGTTTTATTCAATGAAACTCGGCAACCTCAAATTCGCAGGAGCATCCAGTGACAGCATCACTGTCACTCACTCAGTCACTGTCACTACAGTATCATACTTGCCAGTCTCCCCATAAGCAGGATGGTTTTCTTCTTAATCTATATTGAGTAAGATATAGACCTCGAGTCTTCACCCATTGATTATTAAATTTTAAAATGAAAATCTACCCCATGGAAATTGTTCAATTCAAAATTGGCAAATTTGCAGACTGTATTCTCAATAACCGTGCTTACTCCGAGTGGTAAACGTGTTCATCTTCCAATCGAAGGGTCTGGGGTTCGAATCCGTGCAGTGCCACTCAGGGGTTGGCCTTCCCGGTCTTTTGGATGAGACACTAAAAACTGAGGTCCCGTGTCACAATAGGTGTTGGCACGTGAAAGAACCCTCCCTGCTCTACTGCCTGCAGTGCCGAGCATAGGCAAAACTTGTCGCCTTTCAACAGCATACAGTGACATCTCCATATGAGTGAAATATTCTTGAGTTGGACGTTAAACAACAATGCAACAACAACTGTGCTTACTATTTTGTACCCCGTCATACATGTATACGTAGTGTACAAAATGTAACTGAACACCCAATTATCTGTAAATGTATGAATTCTCAGTGTTTTCCCCAAGAACTATCCCCCGGTTAAATTGACCATTTCAAGTGAATTTCTGGTCGGTTCAAATTTAATTTTAAAAAATTAAAAGACCCTGCTTCTTGGCCTGTTCAATTCATTTTCAAGCCTGTTCAAATAAAATGAAGGGGAAACATTGATGCTGTTTCTGCAGTAAATTTTGTCATTGAGTTTAACATGGACTTTTCCTTGGTAGAACTAAGACTAGAGTAAGAGCAGCACATGAAAATATGTAACAATTTTTTCTGCTAAATTTATAGCCCATAATGGGATATATTCTCAATTGCAAGTAATATCTTTTTTCCAATGTTCAGCCCAAAATTCCCAATTCTAAAGATAAAACAAAATCAAGGAAATGTATTGCTAAAAAGCAAATTTAGATTGTTGTTAGATTGGTGTTTAATTTTCGCCATAAACAGTTAATAAGTTGAAAATAGGGACTATTTTGACATTAACAAGTGGTGGAGATTTCAAAATAACAAATTCCAAATTCTATTGTCATGGGCCATGTTCCCAAAAATGGTGAGAAAAGCCTTGCATTTGCACAGGTACTCATTGCTGCGAGCATAAATGGCATTTGTAATAGCATTTTTTGGGGCAACCAGGCAGCAGCCATCTGCATGTATCAATGAATGAACAAGGCATTAACATTTTTCATCTTTTCATAAAATATTCCTAATTAGTGGATTTTTCACAGGAAACCAATTATCTACATGCACTACATTTAGACAATACCCTGCTATGGCTCTTCTATTGATTAGTCCTGTTGGCATTTCTAAATAGTGTGAAATGTCATTAGAAATAAATGTACTGGTATCCCTAAATCCCTTCCCCAAAAAGAAAGGGAAAAAAAACAAAATGACCACGAAGTTATCTACTTGGTAGGCTGGAAACGTATTCATGTTTTATATTTTCTGAAGTTGTTCAGTCTCAAATGTAACACAACAATTTCTGTTCCAAATACAATGTGCATACACGTGTACACATTCTTTGTGTAACTGTCTGTTTTCAGAGTCTCTTTCTATATCAACATACAAATTCTGTACTGAAATTAATATTTAGCAGCAAATAATAAACTATTGTAAACTTTACATTCATGTTGATAAAAAAAAATTCCAAAGGAGAATAATGTATTGGTATGTTACTTTAATGTGAACTTATGTGCATTTGAAGTGAGATCATAAGGAATTTTAGGAAAAATCTCTAACTTCTAAATCTGAAATTGATTTAATTTGCAATTTGTTGCTGAGTGCATTTCGTTTAGTGCTAAGTACTTTTGATAATTTCTCTTAGCAAAGTGACAAATGATTTTGAAAATCTTAGCCTTGTCAATGTACATTTTGGTATCTAAATTAAACTTTCATTACCAGTTGTAATTTACATATTTTATATATTTTCAGTTGTATCACCACCATACTCCATGTATATGGGAGAAGAGAAACATGAAAGTAAGTACATGTATTACATTCACTTCCCCATATATTTCATTGATCTATGTAGGTTTATTTAGCCTAGGTTCATTAAAGATGACCTCATTCCAAAAGCTAAATACCAGTAATATCTAGGTATTACAGATAAGTTGCTGAAATTTCAAACCAATTAATTTTCATTACATCAGAAATTAACTCTCTTCAGTCGATGGAAAAGTAATAAGTAAGAATCAGAAGATGCATTTATTTCTTTACTTATTTCTTTAACTCTTTGATTTATTATTTTATTTATTTGTATTTTTTTAAGTTGCATTTTTTTTCAAGAAATTCAAAAAGAAATCATAAAGATGTTTTAAGACATTGTTACATTTTTCCTTGACCATGACTAATGCTATCTAAATCATATCTTTTGTGACATTCCTTTTTAATCAGGGTAAAAAAATAGGCTACTTCTTTATATCTCTAACATAATTTACATAATCTTACTCATAATCATGTAAACACTTGTAACCATATATGATGTAAGCATCCTGATGAAGTTGACAATAAAAACTCAGTTTCCTGCCTCACCATGCTTGTTGCAGTGTCATAACTTTACAATATCTTAATTTTTGCTTCTGGGATTCAATTGTTCTACATCTAGCATGTATTCTGTACTATAGTTTAAACTGTTATATCAGAATGATACATGTATCTACATGTAGTATATACATGTACACTTACCTCTAGTTGTTCACTTACACTTTTTTTTGACATTATCCTCAATGTTTCAGATGAAGAATTGATAAAATGGGGATTTCCAGAAGATGTTTGGTAGGTATAAAACAGATAAGTCCGATGTTTGTTTCTGCATTTCTCTACAATTTCATCCATATTTCTGATACTTCTGCTCTCATGTCAAATACATTATCATTTGGTGTTACGTATGTGTTTATGATAAAATTGTAGGATGATTATATACACATGTGTGAGTCCAAAGACAGTAGCATCAATTGTGTCTTACAGACAGAGTTATTTAGTTGAACTTCAATGACTTGAGTTTCTCAGTGTGTCAAACTATCGGAGAGCTCTTGACTTATTCTTTTATATAATTCTATTTGAACACTATAGATTGATGAGTTGAATTTCTAGTGGTCTCAAATCTGAACTGCAACTCAGCTCAAGTAGTTGCCCTGATGTAAAAAAAACAGTTGTGGAAATTGGATATATTTGCATACGTGGAGAGTTTCAGAACNNATTTTTTTTCCTATATAAATCACCTAAATTAAGAGACCACCTGTTATATGTGACCCTTTTTGCTCCTTCCCTTGTACGGTCTCTTAAAACAGGTTTGACTGTATATTTATCTGAAAACAATGAGGAGCATATTTTTCTTCTAAGACATTTGTGACATATACTTATATACATTGTAATTCTATTTTTAGGTTCCATGTGGATAAAGTTTCGTCAGCTCATGTGTATATGAGACTACACCCAGTAAGTAAAGCCAACTCTGATTATTATTATCTTTCATGCCCCCCAGAAACAACGTTCCGGGGTCATAAAGTTTTTTGTCTGTCTGTCTGTTTTTCCGTTAGTCTGTTTGTCCATAAAAAACCCATTAACATTGGCCATTACTTCTGACAGGTAAGTGATACGGCTTTGATATTTCACATGTGTATACCTTGTTACAAAACCTCTCTGTGTGCTGTGGTAGTGTTAATAGCTGCTATATGGAGGCATCAGTATTTTACATTTTTTGTTAATTATGATTTTAAGCCTATCTTTAAAATATTATAGTCATATGGTTGCACTCAGTTTTAGCATGTGTGGGACAAACCTTGCATTCATATCTATCCAGGCAAAGAACATCTGCAAACCACAAGTAAACTAGATAACTTTCTTGCATATTATATACAGAGCTATCAAAAGCAAAATTTAAGCAAGAGGTGAAAACAGGGCTAACCCTGGTCTCAGAAAATTGTTAGCCAAAAAATTAGCCAACCAATATGTTTTTAGCCGATGGATAATTTTGTTAGCCAATGAACATTTACCGGTATGTGAAATACTTTTGATAATTTACAGGTGCATAGACTGGCATCTGTTAGCCACATATGGCATTATTACCTACACATTTTGAATCATCTTCCTTTTATTTCTTGACGTTCTTTGCTATATTATATTTCAACAGGTAGGCTTAACTTATTTGAGCATATGAGACCAATCAAAAGATACCTCTTTTGCAAAGCAGCAAAAATTGTTCGCCAGAAATTAGCCAATTACAATCATTTTTACCCAATTTCCCCAAAAATTAGTCAATGGCTAAATTGGCTACCTACAGGGTGAGCCCGGGTGAAAAGCTTTTTACAATGTGTTAAAGAAAAGAAAATGTCTTCAACTCTGTTTAGAATTCTTTCTGCATCAACCATTACTATGAAGAAGTGTTGTTTTTTTTTCTGTTTCAGAATGAAACCCTTGATGATGTTCCACAGTCGGTTATAAATGATTGTGCACAGCTTGTAAAAGCTAATAGTATCCAAGGTATGTAGCTGAGTCTAAATGCTCTCTCTCTCTCTGTCTCTCTCTCTCTTGCATATCAGTATGCATCTGAAAGAGTAGTTAAGTGTTGTGTATATCAAACATGTACTTTTATCATGTCCAAGTTGAAGGTGTTTTGTGAGACCGTTTTCATGTAAAATCCATTTTTTAAAATCTTCAATATGCGTTGAAATCTGGTTTATGTTGTTATTTATTGGAAATACTGCACAATCTGCAATCCACTTAATGTTTGCCTTCTGTTAATAGGTAACAAAATGAACAATATAGAAGTGGTTTACACTATGTGGGCAAACCTGAAGAAGACTGCTGGCATGGATGTTGGTCAAGTAGGATTCTTTAATGATAAAGAGGTAATTAGCTGAAAGATAAACTCTTAAAGAATTCATAGAATAACCGTTTGTTATCACACACTAGTCATAAGAAAAGACAACTTCAATTTTACTGTTTTTTGCCATTGCATTAGTGTGTTATACCATTTTCAATATTGGCTTACAAATCTGTGTAAGTCAGACATTAGCTGAAGTGAATATACACAATCTGTATAAATCTGTCATAGAAATTTGCAAGCTAGGGACAAGCAAGTTCATCATCTTTGATGGGGTTTGGTTAATTTTTGGCAGAGTTATGCTCCTTTGATAAAAAAAAAATTCATAGAATTCAGATTCTGAACTTTGCTGCCAGTTGAGGCTTTTGTGACTCTCCAACTCATCCAGTTATTGATTATATCTACAGGTTAGAAAGGTCAAAGTTGAGAAAAGAATAAATGAAGTTGTAAACAGACTGAATAAAACGAAAGAAGAGAAACATCCTGATTTTCGGGAGCTAAGAGAGGAAAGGGACAGGAGGGAGAGAGAAGATCAGAAAAAAGTACTTAAAGAACAAAAAAGGCGGGAAAAGGAAGACGAAGAAAAACGGAAAAAAGATGCTGAGTTAAGGTACGATGCATTTAATATGAAACAAAAAAAGATGTATTGTTCCATGCAACAAAAAATCAGGGGACATATTTCAATCAGTCTTTTGTCCATCTGACTGAATGAAAAAGTAGAACACATTTCATCTCCAGCTATTTTAGTCTAATATATCGAAGCTCCAGCTATGACATGTTGATGGATGTTGATAGAAATGATGGAGGTGTACATATCCTCAGAATGTTGACTTTTTCAACTACTGCCATGTTGCCAGTATTTGGACTCAGATTGATGGATAGATGGAACATGTTACAATGTATGTCAGGATTACTCCTCCTACTCTACAGCATTAGACCTATAGCCAGAGCTCACCCTGTAGGTATCCAATTTAGCCAATGACTAATGTTTTAGGAAATTGGCTAAAAATAATCATAATTGGCTAATTTTCTGGCTAACACTTTTTTGTTGCTGTTTAAAAACAGTATCTTTTGATTTGTATCATATTTCAAAGAATTTAGACTTACCTGTTAAAATATAATTTAGCAATAACGGTCAAGAAATAAAAAAGAAATGACTCAAAATGTGTAGGTAATAATGCCCAAAGTGGTAAGCAGTTGTCAGTCTGAGAACATCCTATGTTAACCTTTCTGTCAAATGATACAGGGAGAGACACCCAAACTATGTCAATAAGTACAGGTAAATAAAGACCATTTTTTGTATCCAATCTTTCTCAGAGAGAACTGTCAACAAGCTAACTTAAACTTAGCTTAGTGCTATATAATTATCATTCAAAGGTTGTCATGATGTAATATATCCATGTCTATATATCAATATGGGGCCTTCATGGCCGAGTGGTTAGCATGTTCCACTGCGAATCAGAAGATCTGGGTTCGAGCCATGTCAGCGCCACTCCGCGGTTGGCCGTCCCTGTCCTTCGGATGAGACAG
>JACSZP010043355.1:5741-18126 GCA_016161895.1 Pinna nobilis | reverse complement strand
CTCCTAGATCTACTTGACATTTAACGTGAGCTCCGCTCAGGCAATTGACTCAACCAGAGCCTACCTGAATTAATCAGTAGCATATCAAGCATTCTTCAGGCCGAGTTAGGCTATATACAGCGCAGCACTATGAAAAGGTTACGAAGGACACTGTAACGAAGTGAGAGAATAAAAAAGCGTTTTGAGTATAATATCTTGTCGCCTGAACATGTCCTCAGATATTTGTTCTGTATGATCCAGGGCCTACATCATGCAAAGGACTTATGCCTATAAACAGTTTATAAGTCCTTGGTCATGCGAATATGCCTACATTACTTAGGCTATGATTTGTCTTTAGTAGACCCTTTCGAGTTCAAATCGTGAAAAGAAGGCTCGACTGTCTCTCAGTTAGAATGATAAGAAATAGACTGACTTGAAACTCTTGAAATTTTTTACCATCCACGATCAAGCGGCTAGGTGGAAAAGCGGTCCAAATTATTATAATACAGTAAGCCCTGCGCCTTTGTGGATTGATCTATATATCAGAAATGCGTATATTATCTTTAAATCTATTAGTTATAAGATTACTTCTGTTGCCTCACATGTGTACAATCCCAAACCAACCAACAAGACTAATCCAATATGGTGACGGAACGGACGTTTCCCAGCTCCGGATTCTCTGCCAGAGACGTAGCTCAATGGTACGCGACTATAGAGGCCGGGTAGTTAGGAGCCCCCCCCCCCCTTTCAGGAATTTGCAAAATTTATTCCATCACTAATTATGAAAAAAAATTACAACTTAATGAATTAGGTCTAAAAAATGTATAATTGTTTTTCTTGATGCAAGTTCGACTCTCATCTAAGTCAGAGACAAATATAACATGTATATAGGTTATATACGTCTCTGTCCACGTACATGTAGAAAAAACCGCGCATGGGTCAGTATCTCGGATGATAGGATAGACCATGTCTACTTGGAAGGGAGCATAAACATTGCTTTCATCACCCCAATCAAAATGTAAGATCTTGGTCGAGAAATGATCGGATAGTGGCAGTGATTAGGCTAGGCCTACATGTACGTCTATACTTGTTTTCGGTACAACTGTACAAGCGGATAGGGCACATAACGGTGTAAATCTCGAAAAAACACGTCAAATACCCCAAACAGCTTTTAGATAGCTTTGTCGCTAGGTTCCGCTAACTGTCTAGTGTAGTTGATTTAGAAATATTCGCAGAATTTTGAAATACAACGACTTTAATACTTTTTGTTTAAGAAACAGAGTATACATAGTGCGAACACCTCTTCCTTTTCTGTCCTTCGGATGAAATGATCTTGAATGATTCTTGTGGAAAACAACATTATATAATTACTATGTAGACCCTTATCATTGAAATTGTAAACGGATCTTGTAGGTTTTTCTTTTCTGAGTTACAGCAGTTGCCGCATCCTAATCCAAGCCTATTTATAGAAAAATCGCCGTCAGGGTTGATCACGTGCAGCTGGTGAGAACTTTGGGAAGTGGCAGATCTATCTACCGCCCGCGTATTTTTCCTGTGCACTTATCGATCCAAATATGACATACATTTCAAAAGTGAAAGATAGGTACATTTTGTGTAATTCCCCCGTTTGGGTTAAATATCACTTTTTATTACTCCGGCCTATTTCCGCAGGTATTACCTAGAATTACAATGTAAAAGTAGACCAGGAAGCCTTGACGTATTTGTTGATCATTATGGAAGTTCCTTGTAAAAAGTTGTCAGTCAAACCATGAATCAACAATTCATTGTAAATAATGATTATCTATGACTGGTATTTACGGTTAACCAAATATATGAATGGACCGAAAATTCTGATAGTGGAAATGGAAAGATCGTGAGCTCCCCGCCCAGTGTCTGCGATATCATAGTCCACCAGTCCGGCCGAAGGTGCACCAGTCCGCCGACAGCAAGACGAAGGCGGGGGATTTTTTATTATTATAACTTTCTATTTTGAATTGTATAATGTGGTTGAAAGAAAATATATACTGATGCGCGGATCTAAAGGGGGTCCGGACCCCCACTGAAATCGGCAAAATATATGCCACCATTGGGTATTTCAATTAGATTCTCATTTTAACAGGGTTGGGTTTTTCCTTACCACAAGTTAGACCCCCTAGAAAATTTCGACCCCCCGCCCCTTGGAAAAAAAATCCTGGATCCGCGCATGACTATTGTTATTAAGTTTCATTCGTTATTTGTTGACATTGTAAAAACTAAAACTTCAGATTTGTGGGATGACCCCTTATATATAGGCTACATATCGTACAACGGGGACACACCCGCTCATATTATATAAAGGGATTGACTTTTTGCTCTTCCCCGATTTACCATTCATACGGTGCAGAAAATAAAAACCGGCCATCCCCTCTTATTTATTGTGTTATAGGCCCATACGTCTCTGCGTAGACCTGTGTCGATTGGAATTCCACAAGTCTAACTATTTCTTGAATTTTAAACTGTGTATTTATATAGGGTTGTAATAAACAGCTTATTTAACTTGCCGAAGTAACAAAGGTTTAGTTTAAACGAATGACTGGAGTATTAAATTCCGCGTTGCTTTAGCCTGTTAAATACACAAGGCCTATCTACTTATCTGTAAACAAGAACGTATTCAGTAGGGAAAAACCGACGGGGAATCCCCAGTAAAATTTCCCTAAATGCGTGTCAGTACTTTGTCCTTTTGTTTGACGGTGGTATTTCCACTGTAGATTGGGAATCCAGAATGAACTGAAAATTGGGTGAAATTACAGGACATTTTGCATTGATTATTTTGGAATCGGGAATTTGAATCAGTTTGATTTTCCAGCCGTTGTTAATTACAAATTGTAGTGTGCATTCGGACTACAACACAACTTGCATTGACATTAGCGTAGAGAAGTTATATCTGTCGAAGTGATACGCCATTTTGAATTAATTTCATAAACGGTCGATTCGTTATGGATGTCGTTGATGGGTGCAGTCTAGGGACTGGAAACGGAGCTGTAAAGAGTGTCGAAAAGAATTCGTCATTATTAGACGATAGATATGACTCTGGATTCGACTCTTCGTCACTCTCGTCAGTACCGTCGTGGTTCTCTGCTGGTAGCGAGGGGTCAGAAAGTGTAAAAGAACAATTCGCGAGGCTCTCATTAAAAGAGGAGTCCGAGAACGAAACACTAGCAGACGACAAGGAAAATGACAATTCACTCGTCGGAAAAAAGGAAAGTGACTTAGTTTGTAAATCTGATTCACAGTTAAAAAATACAGACGATGGGTGTGACCTCGATTATGACTTAAGTGGGTGCACGCAGTGTGGTAGGGAAAATTTCGTTAACAGAATAACAGACGATTCTCTTGTGATATACGGTAAAGACTGCGATGGCGACACGCTTTTGCATATCGCTATCATTCAGGAGGCCACAGATCTTGTTATGCAATTCATTCAGGTGGCACCTTGGTATGACTGGCTCGATATTTACAACGACAAACTGCGGCAAACGCCGCTCCATCTAGCCACGATCATGGGTCTGACTCTAGTCGTGCGAAGGCTCGTGGTCGGTGGCGCGAACGTGGACATGTGTGACCATAACGGCGATACCGCTCTCCACATAGCATGCGAACTGGGAAACGAAGCAATAGTTTCGGAATTACTGAGACCAGTAGATGAAGTAGAGACTCGCGTAAATGAATATACATCACGGGACCAGATGCTACCGCAAAATTTGCAAATGAGAAATTACGATGGCCATACGTGTCTCCACATTGCTGCAAGAAAAGGCCATACAAATATAATGAAGTTACTTTTGGAGAATGGCGCACAAATAAACGCCGGGGACGGCAAAAGTGGTGCAACAGTCTTGCACTATGCCGCAGACAGGAACGATACGATTCTAGGAGAGTTTATTCTGTCCCAAAAGGGAATTTCTGTTGACAAAGAAATGTACAATGGGGCAACAGCATTGATGGTTGCTCGAGGGCGCAGAAATTCTGACATTGTTGAATTGCTTGCTCAGTACGGTGCAAATTGTTCTAAATTAAGTGAGACTAGCAGTTCAAGTTCTAGCGAGGACGATTAAAATAACTTATTGCAAAACATTCTTTACGGACGAATGCGTGCGCTCAGGGAAATGAAAGCTAAATATTTAAAATCCGAACAATTTGAATAACAAACAATTTTTTGTATCGCGAATACAAAATTAAATGACAGTGCTAAAAAACTCAAGGTGTTACGTGATTGGTTAAACGCCAGAGCGCTACCAGGAAACGGTGACGATTGAACTCTGCGGTTGTTTGTGAAATTGACGATCTCATTTATTATGTGTAAATATTACGTAGCTTATAGAAACGCAATGATTCTAGGTAACGGATGTACGCTTGTATGAGATGATTTACAAATTTATATCCTGTTAAGTAGTCTTATTGTTTTTTAGGTCAGTGCGGTATTTATGTTATTTATCTAGACTAGATTATATAAATTTTTACAGAATATTTGTAGCTCTTGGCGTGTTGTTGAATACACGTCGAGTGGTTATAATGTATTTGAATGAATTAAATGATTAGAAAATATATTTTCTTTTATTTTTTACTTAATTTGTGGACTCTATAAGCAGTGTGTCAAGCAAGAGAAATACTCCTATTAGAGTTCAACATGAATTTTACATGTGTAGGCCCAACAGAGTTGACCACCTATTTAGTGGAACCAATGAGAAAATACTAATATCTGTTGAGTAAAATTTAGTTGCAGACCCTCAAGAAAACTGCTTCTATTTTGAATAATCCGTTTTGGAATATTTGATGTATGTTCCACTCAAATGAGAGATCGGCCTTGCGCCACAGTATTTCTGTCACTATATATAAGGGCACGTTAACGGTGTATGCTGGTGTTTATTACTCTACTTACCACACGAGGGACAAAGGGAGCATTCGATTTCATTATCTACAGGAGGGACAAACAGAGCATTCTATTTTAGTTTTTTGTCTATTTCTTTATTTTTTCCCCATTTTTTTGTTTGTTTCGGATGAGACAGTAAAATTCGAGGTCCTGTGTCACAGTAGGTGTTGGCACGTTAAAGAACCCTCCTGACTCTACGGCCATAATAAGTGCCGAGGATAGACAAAATTTGTCGTCCTTCACCGGCACACGACGACGTCTCCATATGAGTGAAATATTCTTGACTGGGACGTTAAACGACAATCCAACAACAACAATATTTTTTTATAGAATTATGAGACAAACGATTCTTGTTTGATAATATATTTATAGTGGAGACACGGAACTATTTTCTTGACCAGGTGGATGAGTATACTGCCCAGGTGAAAAGATGACTGCCTTGATGCATATAATTGGAGGCTCCCTTTGGACGAGACATTTGAAACAGAGTCCCGTATCACAGTACATTTGTATATATCGGGATGTCGAAGAACCCTCACAGCTCAATGGGGTAAAGTGCCGAGCAAATAGATCATAGCTGTAGTCCTTCATCAGCACTCGTCGACGTCTCCATATAAGTCACGGATTCTTTAGTGAGACGTTACAACAATGAAAAATACTATACAACCAATCGGTTCAATACAGGAAGCAACATTAATATATGCCAACTTTCAAAGACAACTTTGACCCAAATTGATGGGTTGTTTGCACAGTGATATGAAAACTTATTTTCCTTAGGACCACTAATGACCAAAAGAGATAGTGATGGCCCAATCTGAAACTGCAAAGCCAAGAGTTCAAGTCTGCTGACCTTAATCCTAACCGTGACTTCGTTTAGTGAGGCGGTGAAAACCTAGGTCTCGTGTTGTAGTAGGTGTTATTACGTGTAAGAAGCCTCACTGCATTGGCTTAAGTCCTAGGCATAGGTCAAAACTTCTGGAGCATGCGTCAGCGAATGACACAAATTGACTAAAAAGAGAATTGATAACAATTAATCATAATGATCTGAATAATGAAAGATGGTGATAGCAATCCCTAAGTTTCCGCGAAAATTTATCTCCGCAACATATTAATTTGTATTTGTTAGCGAGGAAATATTTTGGCTATTATAATATTATTATAAAAGTACATGTGTATTAATTACTAAGCGATGTTGATGTATCAAAGGAAATTTTTTTCCAAAAAGGTACGTACTTTTTCGCTATTTCGCGAAAATAAAATTGTGCCTACTGAATAACTAATGATTTTTACATTACATGTATTGTTGCGTTGCGTTGTTGTTTAACGTCCCACTCAAGAATATTTCAGTCAAATGGAGACGTCACCGTGTGCCGGTGAAGGGCGACGAATTTTGCCTGTGCTCGGCACTGCTGGCCGTAGAGCAGTGAGGATACTTTAACGTGCCAACACCTACTGTGACACGGGACCTCGGTTTTTACTGTCTCATCCGAAAGACGGGGACGGCCAACCGCGGAGTGGCGCTGCGGGAATCGACCCCCGGACCCCTCGGCTCGAAGTCGAACACGCTAACCACTCGGCCACGGATGCCCCTGAACATGTATTGTATAATCACTATATAAAAATGCAACTACATCATATTTTCCAAAATCTTTTAACTTATACAGGAGTTGTCTACCCTTCCGGAGTACCTGAACTCGCCCCGATTTTCAGTTAGGTTCGTGTTTTTCTATTTTGGTTTACTACGTCGTATTTTGTGGATTGCTGTTGTCTTGTTTTCTTTTGGCTATAATGTTGTGTTTTTCGAATTTTGAATGCTCCCTCGGTATCTTTAAATATCCTCTTAATTATACAAATAAATAACATCCATCGATAAACAAATTTCACTTTAAAGGAATTTAAATGAAGCCAACATGTACACATCATAAATATGGATGCAACTTTTATTACTGAATGAGTAAACAACGTAAATATTACTGTCAAAAACATTTTCATTGCTGCTTTAGTAATTTCCGCAAGCAATCGTAATATTAGGTTTTACATTTCTATTTAAGGTCAAGTGTTCCTGATGGAAAACCAGATCAATTGTTTTTATAGTTCCTGTTTACGTGACTGATACACCGAAATTGATTCTTTTTATTTTTCCAGCTCTTGCACAGGATCTGCATCATTATGGTTAATAATTAAATCTTCAATGGAAACCGGCATTTCTTCAAAGAGAAAATATGTCTTATGAATAATCCACCATCGTTAAGAAAGGGAAGAGGAGGAGGGCGTCATTGATTATCTTGGGGATCTTATGTACACCGATTTGATATAATAAGACCGTACATACAAACATACATACACACACACACACACACACACACACATACATACATACATATACAGACAGACAGACATATGTACAATCATTCTTACAGTCATTCATTCATTCATTCATTCATTTATACATACATAGGCCTACATAATAAGGTTTTACAGTTCTATTTGAGGTTAAGTATTCTGAATGGAAAACCAGATAATTTTATTTTACAATTATCGTTTACACGTGCGATGATAATTAAAAACCGACATTCTTAATTCTCCCTTATACTTGATCTGTATAGTCTGTGTGGGAGGTTGCTCATGAATGATCAAATTTCACTTTCAAGGAGTTCAAATGTAGCCGACATGTACATCATTATTATGGATGCAACTATTTCATTTCTGAATGAGTAAACAGCGCTCATGAATGATCAAATTTGGAAAAACAGAATTTCTCCAGGGGGTCTGGTATTTATTTACTGTTCACAAAATTCCAAGAGATTGTTATGTATAAGTTTTGAATTCTTATTTATTGTTTTAGTCAGTTTTAAGGTTTTATTTGAATAAAAATTCAAAGATTAAATGTAATTATATAACATATGGGGTTTCCCTTTCTATTTCGTATCCATATTGTCACCCGTAACGTGCGTACCGCGACTCTTATATAAAAAATAGATAATTTTTGTGATTTGTGGAAAAATGCATTTTCATACTGAAAACACCAAATGTACTCACAATATAACTTTTCCAACATAATACAATCTATTTTTAGCAAGTAAAGTACATGCATACTGGCACGGACTTCCGTATAGAGCGGGCTTTGTTTCGTATGTATGTCCTGTTTTATTTTTTCTCGGTTTTTCCATTGTGGATTCGTTTAACTTCTTATGTAATACAAAAATCCAAGGGAGGGGAGAAGGAAATTGAATCAATTTTACAGGAGTCCTTTGGATTCTCTTGGTTTGTATAATTGTTGGAATTATCATCGAATTAGTGGTTTATTTCTTTGGCGTTTTTTTGGGGGGGGGATAAATTTCCCATTTCAACTTATCGTGAAATTAGTGAATTTTTCCTACTCTACATTTTAGTTTTTCCAGAAAGAATTGTTAAAAGGCTCTGTTTTTACAAATTACGGCAAATATCACTAGGATCATAGGAGCATAGTGAAACTTTTATATCCAGGCCCTGAAACCACCAGAAAAACTCAAATTAAAGCTCAGACTCGGCTCAACTGTTTTACCTCAGTTTGAACTTAATACAACTAAATTAAGCGAAAAATGTTTTTATCATGCCTATTAACATCATATCATTCAAATGTCAGTAAAAGTTCGTATTTATCAGCAGTCAGAATTGTGAATTATTGAAAAAGACATTGAGTATGACACTCAAGATTTGAGTATATGCTTAAATCCTTTTCTGATTGCTTAAATACTGAGGAGAAACACAATTTGTCACTTGATATTCGAAAACAATGATGTAAATACACATTCTGAAATGCATTTAACTCTTTATTTATGTACAGTTTAACTCAAAATTGAGGAAAACAGTTGAGCTGAGCACTGAGTTTGAGTTCGAGTTTTTCTTGTAATTTCGGGCCCAGATGACGTTCAGTATCGTCGTCGGCGTCGGCATCCGTAGATAAAACGTTAATCTGGACTAAATCTCTTGTATCGGAAAAGACAGGACTTCGGCATTTCTCATTCAGATTCCTCGTGATAAGACCTTCTTTTTGGGTTATGAATTTTGACCTAGTGACCTTGACATCTTATCTTCTGTAGAAAAACTAATATTATTTTCTATAACATTTGGTGAGCTTTGTAGTTGCCTTTTGGCAACCCTTATTGGTATGTCAAATTGTCTGCCTTTTTTTTTGTGAATCAAATTGACCTTGAGGTTTGGTCTCATGTGAAATAGGCATCAGATCAATCCGCTTCGTCGCGGGCATCATCGTCGTTTCACGAACACATGTTGGTTGTTTTAGCTTCTTTTCCAATTAAATCCTCCCCATTTTGAACCGTTAATTAGTTTCTATAATTCTGCATCAAATGTCTTGTCTGTTGCTAGATGTAACAAACAGGGGGGGGGGGGGTCAGTATTTTTACAGACAGTTTAATCTATTGCAGTAAATCTTTTTTTTCAGATTAGATTAAAACACTTAAATGAAAATACGAAATGTAGGCTACATCCAAATATGATAAGCTCTGTTAACGATGTGTAACTTGACTTGTTAAGTGGCCAACTATATTTGTTACACGTTTTAATTCATTACATTGCAGGCCTACATGTATACATGTACATGTATATGATATATCTGTTTTTGTATCTGTTTTAAGTTAAACAACTCGCTTTATGACCCACTTCTCTTTATTCAGGATGTTATTGTCAACACTGTCGGTGAGATGTTATCATATTATCTTTATCCTACTATATTTTGACCTTTGTTATGCAACTAAGTTTGACCCCAAGGTTAAATTTTCATATTAAATTGGTTGATTTTTTCGTTGTCGTTCACCCATGACTTATCTTCTTTTAATTCGGATAATTTTAAAAATCAATTAGTAAAAATTCGTGCAAGATGTGTATATGAGACATGGATGACCCCGTATGACAGTAAATGTACAATGTGCAAGCTTAAGTGTCACAAAAGAACATCATACGCCAAATTAAATTTCAAGGGGTCAAAACGTCGGGTAGCAAAAGAAAGGCCTTATCGCAAGGAATATTAGAAGGTGAGACTTCTCTCTAGAAGGTGAAACTTCTCTCTTCCTCTCAACCAACGAAGGTGTATACCTGTATATCTGTACTGTTACCTGGATGTACTCATCTAAACATCAGGGAAAATAATCTGCCTAAATATTCATGCCTCAAATATGTCCAATTCATTACTTTCCACCCAAGAATTATTGTTTTGCTATCGTTGCGACGATGTACCCTTTTGCTTTGGTTACAAAAAAGGTCCAGCGTCCATAGTTACGCAACGTCTAATTACACCTCCATGAACAGAAGAGCTACAGTTGGGGAAACTCCCATTTAAAGACCCTTCACTACTCAATGACTCTTCATCGACACTCTGTGATGTATTCGTATGGATATAAAGTCTTGGAGTGTGGCGAATAAGTACTAAAGGGCCGCCGTAGCTCCGTGATTAGCGTGTTTACCTTCGGATCATGAGGTCATTGGTTCGAATTCGGCTAGCTTTTCCTGTCCTTCGGATGAAGCAATCAAAATCGAGATCCGGTGCCACAGTAGGTGTCGGCACGCTAAAGAACCTTCATTACTGAATGGTTATAGTTGCCGAGCAAAGGTAAAATTTCTCGCCCTTCACCGGCACACGGTGGTTTGCTCATATAAATGAAATGTTCTCGGGCGGGATGTTACACACCAATACAACCAACGCAGTAATGCTACCGAATGGGTAAAACCCTGATCGCGTTAAAGATATAACATATCTCTATTTTATAAAATACTGATTGTTAAATGATAACATAAGTATACATTGCATACACAGGATTATATGTTTAAAAATATAGGCCTGTGTTGTCGTTCAAGCACGACTAGGTCAAATGCGATTTATATTTAGTTTTAAACTGTCTCGAGAACAAGGAAGAACTATGAACAATTTACTGGTTTTTTTACCGATACGATCAGCTTGCTAAACCAGATACATATTTGGAATTTCCAATGTATGTCTATTTCAAGGCATACACACATACTAACCACAAACTGCCGGATCGCTCAAGGTTATAGATGAAGTCTCAGAATTTCCGCCCTTCCATTACTTTATACAGTTTGTCTGTATTCCGTACTTCTATTGCATGAGAAAATCCAAGCTATATTTGATTCATTATTCGTTTGATCTTCAAATGACTGACGTGAATTAACATGACATATTTGATTTTAAAAGTGAATTCCAATATCGCTATTTCTCAAAAAGGTATCGAAGGGTCTTCCTCTTATCTTGTAATGGAATTCCTCTTAGGGTTTGGTTTAACATGACACACTTTGGAACTGGTCTGAAATAAATGGAACCCGCTCGAGCGGGTTTAGATTTCAAAAAGCATCTCGTTATTGCTATTTCTGGGAAGGTATTGAAGGAATCTTCCTCAAATCTTGCGTTGAGGTCCCTCTGGCGGTATAGTTTTGCATAACATATGTAAGGACTGAGCAGAAAAATAGATCCTGAGGGGTCATTTAATCTTAAAAAAGAACTTAATCCAGCTATCACTATTTCTGAGAATGTACCCAACGGGTCCTCCTCAAATATTGCGGGATGATGATTCTTGAGATTTGCATGGTATATTTTGGTACGAGTAAAAAAAAAAATGGGGTCTTATAGTCGGGACTTCTATCTCGAAAAAAGGGAGTATCGTTATCGCTATGTCCGAGCCAAACGCACTGCACAGATCTTCAAATATTGTCTGAAGGTTCCAATTAGGGTCGTTTGTTTGCATGCCATATTTTTAGACTGATATATAAAAATTGGGGCGTTAATGGGGACACGAATTTTAAAAATTGAACCCTTTTATCGTTATTCATGACAAAGTACAGGGAATTTGTTCTTTTCTCTTCTTTTTTTTTTTTTTTTTTTTTTGGTAAAAGCAATGGTTGATAATAAAATTGTGTACTAATATATGGGACGTGCATTGTACAAAGATGCTCAGAGTGAGAAAATGTTCTCGTCCACTCATCCAGTGCGGGTTAAATTCCTTTCGGAACAAACGAGCACTTCTTAGGCACTTATGAGTCACCAATGACTAGTAAAATTTGCCTTTGTAAACTTCACACTTAGCGGTGCTTCAGTTTGAGTTTAGATTTGGTAAAAAAGCAAATTGAAGATACCGAGGGCCAATCCATATTGGTGTAATGTATTGTTAGTTATTGTAATGTTACTTCGGGTTCGATCTACACTTTAATGTTATGTCATGTCGGGTTCGACCCAACCCTCTGATTGTTTTTTTTTTAATAGAAAAGTAATGTATATTGCCAAAAATGTAATACTGTTGTACATGTATCAAGATGATCATCTTAATGACCAACCTTCTCGAAAACAAACCCGCCGTCATGTTTACGCGCTGTGAAAACTGAATGCGAGTGTACGGTATATCCGTATTCAAGGGGCGCGCAACTGCGTTTGGTGCAAGTGGGGAATTGTTCATCCAGTTTGCACCATGTGCTTTCCGGTTTAACATGTGT
>JACSZP010043349.1:0-19040 GCA_016161895.1 Pinna nobilis | reverse complement strand
GGCCTTGGCGCCCCCCCCCCCCCCCCCTCCGCCTCAAAAGGTTTAGACGGATAGACGGATGCTAAGTGTATCAAGCTGGGTGTAGGCATATGCATGCGTTTTTGACAGGGTAAACCGATTTCATTCATAATCGGAAGTGGGTCCATCGATATATCAATAGGAAATAATGGAAATTACAATCTTGCAACATTCATTTGGATCAAAACTCTGTTAGTTGGATTAATAAAATGATTTAAAACACACGCGCACACACAGAATTATTACGGCAAAAATGTCCATGATTTCAATCACATGACATAACCACTCAATCATTCAGAAAATACATAATATGCAAACTGAAAGCCTGTTTCAAAGCAAAATTGCAAGGCTGAAATTACTAATATCACCATCGAGAAAATGTGAGTAAACCTTAAAACCTCGTTCAAAAATGAATTTCAAATAATGTTTATCCAAATTCAAAAATTGCTTTTCATTGAGCCATGGTAAAGGCACATATTGTTGTTCCAATCTTACGACCTATGGATAATTACGTTTGATTTTGTATTTTACGTCATTTTTTCACATTTCTCCAATCACACCTCATGTCGTAGAGGCATCAGGATTGAGCAGTCTCAAGGACGTTCCATTTATGCTTTGTTCAATAATGCCAGGCACATTTTACGTACAGAAGCCTACTGCCATACAAGAACACAGTTTTTAGAGTCTCTTTGGAAAGGCAGTAAAACTACTGGCGACTCCAACGAGACTTGAATATTTGACCTCGAGGTTCTCAGTACTAAGTCAAGCGAGGTGCCACAGAATCATAGACCGAACATCAGTAGGGTCACTCTTACAATTTGTTTGATACAGGCTTTCGATATATTGAGATCTTCACCCTTTGGATCCACATTCGTTGCACTCATGGCGTTACAGACTTGGTTGTGGTGATGTTTTTTCTCATGTTCATGTTGTGATCCAGTGGTCGAGTCCTGGCGTTATCAGAAATAGCAAGTTTTACATTTCTTAAGATCGAAAGTGGTACACAGATAATGCATTGAATATCATGTTTTTCTATATTCTTTCATATCAGTTAAAATTTGAAACAACTTTGCAGAAGCAGTAGGGAGAAAAGTCATATGTATTGAGCTGTTAAGCATATTACCCTCACAATATTTTTTGCAGGAATGCATGTATTTCACTAAAGTACTGAAAACGAGAATTGCCCTGAAATAAACAATATTTCTTAAAATGAAAAAAATTCATAGTTAAATTGAAACCTAGAGAAAATATTTTAAAAACATCTAAGGGTATCTCCTTGTATTACTCATGCCAAAATAAGACTAGCTAATGGGAATGTGCGTAAAGGTTTATGCTAAAAAGAATTCTGTACAATACCTTGTGTACTAATGTACAAGTACTCAACTAACTGAATGAATGTAGTCATATCTATGTAGCTCGCATTATTATCGCTATTTTCTTGGGTGTTTCTAAAATCGTATCTAATAGAATATATTGTGCATCTGGTTTCTTAAGACTATTGAGCCTACAGTTGAACCTGCCAAAAAAGATTACCTCTGTGTAAAAGCATCAGCATACAAAGGAACATTTAATGTACAGACGCCTACTGACATACAGTTGAGGTGTTCTATCCATCTTTTACGATATATCTGTTGTCAGTCTAGACTGTTGTCATGGATATCAGTTTTTACCAAAAAATGATATTTCTTAAAACCCAAATATATGAACCTTTATATAGATGCCGTCAGTAAACAAAGGTTGGTTGCATCCTTTTATTTGAATGACCTTTCAATTTATAAAATGTAAATGATTTACATACTACGTAGTTTACACAGTTTAAAAGTGTATCTTTGACTGGATTAACATTGTCATATTAAAGAACTAACTCGATAAATTTTATCATTCTTGTATAGAGAACCTTATCGGAGGACAAAACTGCACGCAGGTACATACTAATCTCTGACAGCAGTCCGGTTTCACGATCTCATTTGACCATAAGGGGGTGATACAATCTTGTCTGGGAATAGGTCAGTTGTTGTTGTATTGTTGATTAACCCCCCACTCAAGTTATTCAAACCTTACTGACATTAAAAACAACTACATAATCTAACTAGGCAACAAGGATGTAATTGAATGCTACTTCAAAACAGGAAAGGAATTAACTCTACCTAGTAATAAGGACGTTATACAGCAAACCTGACAGTACAGAAAGCTACATTATCTAACACATAATTAACATAATTACGCATAAGAGAAAAGAGGCTACACAATCTCACTAAATTCGTTTTAAAACATCGAAAATTCAATAAGATGACACGGATATTTCTCAAGTGATGCTGGCGAGAACTTTGCGTGATCTACCTGACGACATAAAAGCACAGGCCTTTCCTTGATAATAAAAATGTCTCAATCTCACTTAATGTCAGTTCACCTTATTCAAACAGAGTGACGCCAATTTACAAAATCCGTTTTGACTGCTATATGAAGTGATATCACGTTAAGGAATTTTATCCACCATTATTATGTTCTTGCTTTATTTCAGATCTAAATCATTTTAGTCTTCTGATTTATCTAATTGATATGACTGAAAAAATATGTCGTTATCCTTAATGCAAAAGGTCTTTCAACTGAATTGAATATTTGCCCAGTTATAAAGTTTGCGTTGAATAATAGTTAAAATTATGTCACTTAATAAGTTCTGACAAGGGAAAAGGGATTGTGCTTCAAGATTCCCAGAGGAAACTTAAAACAAATGGGTTTTTGAAATAAAGGAACACGTTTTAGGTGCTGCGGTAGTGCGGAATAATGCGTTAGTCATTTTGTTACATAGGAGTTAGATTTATGCCGACATGACGTTAGATAAGTTTAGATATCGTCATTATATTGTTAGTCTGTTTAGATGTTTGTCTTATATGTATGTCAATCACAAAACTACGAACGCCCTTCACCAACGCTACATTGATAACCACCACCATATGTATTAAATGAATATACCCTGGCATTCCTTATATATCCCCAGCAACAATAATGCTCAGACAATTACAAAGAATGAAAATAAAACTGCTAGCATATTGCCTAAATATCACTAAAGCTTTTCTCTTAAACAATATTATGTCGACAATAGCCAGGGTGGGACCAAGTTGTACCTCTTAGCTGAAATTGCGACCAAAACATATCATCTCGTCAAGGGATTAATTAATAGAAAACATTCATGTACCACTTAATGACCGAAAAATTTGTGCGTTACTAGTCTCTCCAAATGGTGATGGAAGGTAACTCTACGTTATGTTTACGTTACGCTAAAATGGCGCTAGCACCAGAGAGCGTATTCTAGCGTCATCCCATCACCAATAGAAACAATAGTCCCGCACAAACGATATCGGGTATCACGTGGTATATGGATGTTTTCCATTGTTTCTAAAGCTTTCAAGAAAATACCTATTGATTATATACTGTTTCCTGCATTTATCAAACTGAATTGTAAAAAATATTTTCGGGAGGAATGTTGACTGTAAACTTACATTGTCATCAGACTTAAATTTGTTGGGAACATCATTCGGACGTAAGTGTGTGTCTCCCTTTGGCTTTTTCCAGTCCCATGGTGTATCAAGTTTTCCTGGCTTGTCCAGGGGAGATCGTGGATTGGACCGCCTGCTACTTCGAGACAGGCGACTTATACCCGATCCGAGACTACTACGTCGAGATGAACCTGATCGCCTGAGCATTGAAGCATAACTGTTTCTCCGTGCTGCTTTAAATTGTTTATAGGTTAAATTGCATAGGTCGTCAGAGCATGGAGTTACAGCGTTTGAATCGTCAGCATAGGGTAAGTTTGGACTAATGTCCAAAGTTACAAGAGGCTGAAGATCAGCATTAGGGGGGATAGCATGTTTTGGTGATTTCTTCCAGCTCTGTGTACGCCTGACAAAGGGTGAGCCCGGTAGACTGAAGCTAGGCGGCTGCAAAATAAGAGGGACAGTTACCATAGATACTGCATACTAAACAAACAGGAGAATGGTAACTAAAGTTCACATGTGGATTTTGGACTTTAGTGCATCGTTAGTCAATTGTGCGAAGGGAGTACAAAAAGAAGCAGTTCTCTGAAGCAATTGCAGTTAGGCAAAATATGACCATGATAACTCCATCACTTCAAATCTTAGTTTAAATGACAGTGTTAGGGTATTTCTTTAAGAGAAGACCAAAACCTTGTAGGTTTGATTAAGTTTCGCCATAACTATTATTAAGATCCCATGCACATTTGCAATGTCTTAGCAAGCAATGAGGTTAATGCAACTAGTACGTGCATCTACAGCAATAGTGTTTAATAAATAAAAAAGTTAAGCTTTCACAGGGCAATGTGCGATTTGAGATTTGCTCAACTTTAGAGAACAAGTGAATGTTAGACAACATCATCTCCTCTCCCTTGCCTACCTTCCTGTTGACAGTGAGATGATTGCCGTCATCTACTGGTTTATCCGAATGAATGCTAGTTTCATCGGGATCGGGATGCCCGCCTTGACTACTACAAGATGAATGTGATGGACTCTTTGTCATTGTCTCTAGGTATTCCTTATATTCTTCTTTTGCTTCTTCTTGTAACTCTTTTTGGATCTGTGAAAATTCAAATTCATAGATAAATAAGATAGAGTATTTACTATAAACATATATTGCATTCAATACTGATCTTGCTACATGGGACATGAATGCACTTTTGTCGAAAAAGCTAACGTATATATTATATATTTGCTTCTAATTTAATTTACATCAATTATAAGGTTGCTCTCTGACTGATATATATTATCCATAAACAAGACTAAGATTGATTCAGATAAAAAAGGAAGAAAGAATATTTGCCATATTTGAGTGGCGATGAAAACAACAGCAATGACACTTATCAATATAAGGGTATCGGTCTTATGTGATACAATAGTTATTTAGTACTCAACAAAAAGTAACTTTTTTACGGTAAATGGTAAGGCCCAAGGATGTACGATTGGACTATTGGACTATCATGAGTACATTCGTACCTTTCTCTCTTCTTCTTCCTCGACAGCATCAGCCTTATCCTGCTTTTGTTGTTCGTCATACGACATGGCAACGATGGCCAAGATTAAGTTGAGCAGATAGAACGACCCAAGAAGAATGACAATCATAAAGTACAGACAATGCCAAGGTCCTTGTGCCCTAAGAACCTACAAAAGTATTAGAAGACTCGTATCTAGTTCATTTGGTTATGAAAATAAGGGCCCAGAATCAGCAGAAAATCATGTGACGTATTAAATGTATTTCAGCATGTGTATTTACATCATACTATTTAAATGTCAGTAAAATTATGTTTTTCTTCTTCGTAATTTTTTCATCAGGTCCAAAAACTGATTTGAGCATATACTCAAATATTGAGTATATTTCTCAATGTCTTTTTTGAATAATTCTGACTGCTTATTGCCGATTGATTCAAATTATTACTGATATTTGAAGGATTTGAAGTCAATGCACATGCTAAAAAACATTTCTCGCTTAAACTACTTATATTTGGTTCAAGGCAAGGCAGTTGAGTTGAGTTCTGAGCTTGAGCTAGAGCTTTTTTACGGTGTTTTTTTCAATTTCATGCCCTGATTGAGAACTTTTCGGTAATACCTTCTCAAGAGAACACAACACTTTTTACAATATGATTGGTATATATTAAATGACTTATTGTCTTACCTAACGAGCTAAAGTGATTAAATGTGCCCCACCTATGCAAAATGTCTGTATTCAGAAACCTCTAAGGGGCATCATTAAAAGATACTGCTCTGCGATTTAGAATCAATTTTTGATTAAGTTTTAAAACTAAGACAGAGTGACCCCCTTCATTAACCGACTCCCTGACTGATGGAACCCTTTCACAAGTCAACACAACACTTTCTACTACGTGTATATTTAGTCCACTCTCGATTTACCGCCACCCGATTAACCGCCATATTCGCAAACCGCCATACATTTCTGAAAAACGGATTTCCAACTATTAATTACTCCCGTTAAACCGCCATATTCGCATACCGCCATCCGCCACTGTATTTTCAAACCAAATCTTAAAAAACCTATTGAGTTTCATCCGATAGAATCGCCATTGAACATAGATAAATCGGACTTGCTACTAAACTGGTTGATCGTTTGAGATACAGGTTTACTTTTTACTTAGGTTCTGATAACTAATACACATACCGTAATATTTATGAAGTTTTCCGAGAATTCGAGTTAACTAACAAGTGAAATAAAAAAGCCATAACCATATAACGTTGATTTTCAGCCGATATCTTTAGTGAGTGCAAACTCGACCTATCGCCATATTCGTTATGACGCCATATTTTGGAAAAACAAAAAGAGGCGGTATAACGAGAGTAGACTGTAGTTGGTCTGTATTAAGTGACTCTGTCTTACCTAACAAGTGACCGTGATTAAATGCACCCTAACTATATATAAAGGTGTCTATTAAGGAACTTTGAGATACTCCAGGATACACAATATGACTAAAATGAGCACCTACCAGAACAAGGTCGAAGAAACTTGTATGATTTTATGCAATACATTACTGGATGAGTTATTTAACTAACAAGATTTACTATTGATAGATACTGTAGGTTTGTTGTTGTATGGACTAGAATACGTTGAACACAAAGAGCTGATGAAGCTCAATGGGCAATTGACTTGGGTCTTTGTTAAGTGACTGCCTGTCTTATACAAGTCCCCTTGTATGTCACATGAGATAGTCTTGATTATATTATAAGATAAGTTTTATTAGCGAGAAATTTGTTTTTGTGAAATACTAAAGAGCACTTACTCACGAAAATAAAGTTCTCGCTTTATAAATCGACCCTAAATTAACATGCTCCATACAACATAAAGAATTAAATTTTACATACACACATGCAAAAATATAGTGTCACGAATAATTGCATAGCTAACGATTTGGTAAAATTAGGTTCCGCCGAAATTTAATGAATTACGTACCGCTATGAAACTCATTCTGTAAATTCCTTATTTTTCACAAGTACTGAATTGCGCGAATTTGCCGTTTTCTATAAAATCACGAGAGCTTAAAATCGCGAATTCTCAACGTCAAGAAATTAAATTTCGCGATCAGAACCCAGTTTCTGAAAAGCTGGTCTAACTGTATAATCTTAGCTGATTAATTCATTATCTTGGATATAAGATTCGCAAATTATGATTCCATTGTGAACAAAATTACCAAATCAAATAAAGGCGAGGATTTAAAATCCGCGAAGGTGACGACTCGCGAAAATAAGCGAATATTAATTCCTCGCTTTTATTAAGGAATTTACAGTAGTTTTACTTACAATCATGTACAGATTTTCCCAGTAGTCCTGCGTCATCAAACGGAAAGCACATAATAACGCTACTCCAAAGTTGTCAAAGTGTGTGAAATTGTAATTTGGATTTGAATGGGTGTGTTCCACACAAGTGTATCCTGATCCGCAAGCACTGAAAGTAATTGAAAATTTTTCTATTATTTACCAAAGCAAAACGTAAGGTACCGAATAGTGATCGATCTCATAATTCATATAAGGGAAACAAATACAAAGAGTTGGACAAACACGGACCAGTGGGATCAGGTGCCTAGGAGGAGTAAGCATCCCCTGTTGACCGGTCACACCTGCCGTGAGCCCTATATCTTGATCAGGTAAACGGAGTAACACGTAGGCAAAATCAGTGTGTAAAGAACGACCTAACAGCCGGGATGAAACTCGTCATACAACATTCGACCCAATAGATAGAAGTGAAGTTCATACATGAAATGTTTATGCTTCTAACGTTTCCTGTTATTCGATTTCTCAAACTAATTGCACTTATAATGAATTCGTTGATGAAATATCCTGTTCCATGCGTGTACAATTCGTACGCCAATAACCCAGATGCTTCAACTTTGTGGCTGATAAAATGTGTCTGGTTAGCGGAAGGGGGGGGGGGGGTGTATTTCTATCTAAGCCTCCGAAATGACAAAATTAATTGAATGTGGGCTGTCCTGAATGTATTGTGCTTTAACATGCATTATGATCTATAGTTGAAGTTTTATTTTATCGTATGTTATGACCTTAGCAGCTCAGGTTTTATAAAGTTTTATATTGCTTCAGGACGTGCATACAAAAATTACCACAGTAATTAATGGATATAGCCTCCGTAAAAACAAACAACAAACCCTTTCTGTTAATTGTCTTCTACATAAGATGGTCTCCTAAGCATGGTAACCTGTAGTTGAAATTTCACGTACTTTTTAGCCATCTTATCTGAGGTGATGGCCTTAGCATCTCATGCCTTGTAGAGTTTGAATACACCCCTAGGATATACACCCACCAATTAGTGGGAGGCTTAGGTATTGGTCTCAGTATCTGAGGTTTTTGTAAAATTTGAAATTGCTTTAGGAAGTACACACAATAATAGCCTGATAGTTACGGCCTTTACACATGAGGGTTTTTAATTTTTGAATAATACTTTAGGAAATAGGAAATACATATAAAGTACAGTGGAACCTCGCTATAAAGATCACCCATGTGACTGGTAAAATGTTCTGATTAGAGACTCTTCTGAGCGAGGTTGAGATAGCTTTTAAGAGTTGACAGACTGACTGAATGGTATGGTATTATTGTTTAACGTCCCACTCAAGAATATCTCACTCGTATGGAGACGTCACCGTGTGCCGGTGAAGGGCTACAAATTTTGCCCATGCACGGCACTGCTGGCCGTAGAGCACGGAGGGTTCTTTAACGTGCCAACACCTACTGTGACACGGGACCTCGGGTTTTACTGTTTCACCCGAAAGAATGAATTATGATGGTCTTTATTGGTCTGATTAGTGACACGATCTTTAGGCGAGGTTCCACTGTACTAATTTCATGTGGACATACTTACCCCGCCCCTGAAGCATTACCACACATCAAAGGTTCCTCGCCAGAATATTCCCAGTTGTCTGCAATGAATATCATCAGAGGTAAGGAGTGAAACAGACAAATGAAAAAAAATCGAAAATTTCGGATAATAAGGAAAGGGCTGATAGAGAAAAATGTTCGTTGTAGATGTACTAGTTTACATCCAGACAATCTTCGGTTGCTCTTTATTTTACGGGTCTGGGAAAATGACGACGTAAAACTCCCGTACCATATCTAAGTAAGTACAGCGCATGCGCATAAGATTTCATAAAAATAATACCATGTAAGATATAATTAATAAAGCTACAAATAATTAAACTATGTAATCTAATTCAATGTAATTACCATACCCACATATCTTAAACTTCGGATTTGCTATCTATTTTCAGCGAAAAATTATTTTCGAAGTTCATTGTCAACTTTCTTTTATCGCACGCGGAGGACTGCGTACCGTACGCGAGTTATTGCCATTTCCCAGACCCGACATTATACATCGCAGAAGCGGAAGCCAAATCGAAAATGTAACAAGAGTACGGCAAAAGGCACAATTTACCCCGTCAGCAAGTCCGGAGCATTGTTTGACCTACTCTTATTTGTAAATTAGGTCACGGTGATTCGAGCACACTTAAGTGCGACCCGTAACTCCATGAGAGGAAGTTTGTATCTAAGTTTCAGCAACTTATCTGCGTCAATACCAAAGATAGGTCCGGAATTCAATGACCTCGGACGGACGGATAACGCAATGACAAGTCCTATTTTTCAATGGTTGTATAAAAAGGGGAGAATAGCCGGATTGTACAGAAATATGCTTTGAATTTACAAATCGCTTTCGTGTAAAGAACAAATATATATTACTACCATTTCCAAACATGGTTATGAAATCTACAACTTTGTGTCTTTTTTTTAGTTAGTCTTACTGATTCAGTCGTGAAAATAGCAAGAGGAAAGGGCGGTTCCTTGATCTTAAATCATTACTTGTTTGTACACTCGATTCAACTTGCACGGAAAAAGATAATCCAGGAAAAGGTACATCGTATTTGTCGCCTCAATAGATTTTCTTTTTTGATATTCATATGACAAGCTTCTTTAAGTTTGTAAAACATCTTAAATTCTCCGCAAGGTCTGATGATCTAACGATGTTTGACTTGATACACAGTGTTCCTTGTGGTATAATTGTAGTGGACGCAGTGGAAGTAAGCGAACACGTATAAATTGAAATCGAGTTTTTAACATAACTTGGTAAAAAATATAATTTAGTCAAGAAATCAAAACCATTTTAAATTCAACAGGATTCCACTGCAAAAGGGCTGAATAAAGTGGGCACCAATGTATAAGAAGAGATAAAACGCATATTTTGTTTTGAGTAAATCAATACGTAAAGGTCAATCATATTTTACGGTTTTCATTTTCTTTGTAATTTCCAGGAACTTAGTTCAGACCAAGAAAAAAAAGGTATATCGCAATTGACATCTAAGTATGTGTGCTAAAAATAAAATATTGCGTTGCTACCATCCTGCCCCTTTATAATAGATTGCTTTTTTTTACAAGCCAATGTTGTCGTGACAAAAAAGCACAACAAATAGGCCTTGTTAGGTCACCTGTACTCCATATATGCAGGTAATATTCCTCGTCAGTCATGTTGGTACTGCCAATTTTGACGCACTTATTCCGCAGAGCTCCTTTGTAAAGTTGCATCCCGATCAGTGCAAATATGGACAACATAAACACAGTTAGAATCATCACATCTCGTAAACGTCGAACGGCTTCCAGTAAGGCACCAACAATGGTTTTAAGTCCTGTTAAATGTAACTCAATGTCATTAGATAACATATTCCACTATGTTTTCTCAGAAATTATTCGCGAATCTTTTTCTTCAAGAATCGAATATATTTTGAATGGTAAAAACATCGTATGCATGCTAAGCTAATAAAAATGCGTTGTTTTCGGTATTGAATATCTAGTGAAACATTTTTGTTCTTGTGAGTAAGTGTGTAATCTAGCCGAAAATAAAATTCTCGTTAAAATTACCAGATATACAGCAATCAAATGTACCGAAATTTTGATTTGAATGAAAAGCAGAAAAGTGAACGAATGAAAAAAAATATCACAACAAATTTTATATAGATTATTTTAGACCATATATTTAGACATTATTTAGAATTTTATTGAAATGCTGTATCTTTAATATTGCAAACAGATTTCAGAATAACAAATTCAGTCCCTCGTATCTTCCACGATATTCAATAATCTAAATGAAAGTTTACATTCTGCTCATGAATAATAATACTATCAATATTGCCGCTGTGTAAAGAATTGAAAACTGCACCCTTCTTAGATTAGCTGTATCCATTAATCTGATGAATTATTTCCTCGAAAAGTTCAAAATCAAACACCATTACCAAGTATCAAAATTCATGCAAATCTAAAACTACCAAAACACTTAGATAGTGGGTCAACACCAGGTTATCTCCCTTTTTCAAATCAGAAAAAGTTAGGTAGGTAAGATAAATTGCGCATTTTCAGTTCGTTATATGTAATTTCATACATTGTAACACTATCTTAAAAAAGTAGACTGTAGCAGTTTCAAAAATAACGATATGGTATCAGATTACATAATCTATCGTGGTGACTCAGAAATTATTCGCGAATCTTTATTTTGTTGAATCGAATATTTTGAAGGTTGAAACATCGTGAGTATGAATGCAAAGTTAATAAAACTGAAGTCATACTGAAAACACAAAAACTATTATCCCACTTCAGACAGAATTGTCCAATGAAAACTATTGAAAGAAACCACGTGCCGACTATGTATTTTTCCGTACACGGCTCTCTCTTTTAATGCAGTATGATGTAACCCTTTGTTGAATGACGCCAGCTATGCACATAGGTTCGTACCAGCAATGGCATTGAATGCATTCGTGATTATACGTCTATGCATCAAGACAGGGCAATCATTGGCACTTTCTACACATGAAAAGTCTTCAGTGGGATAAAATCGTTACATGATTTTTGAATGAAGGATACGGGAATATATATGGTCACTACAAATTACGTATCCGGCGAGGCGAACGTTATCTTTACTGACCACATATATTCCCGTATTCTACTCTCAAAACCATGTATTTTACTCGAAATGAATGTTATCTAGAGTAGTATGTACACTATAAATATCATTCTTACTCAACATTTGTTATGCAGACTGAATTCAGAACTAGAATAATGACCTTTGTAAAAAGAATTTAGCAAGGGGGAGATAATCTGTTTAATGTCCCAAGTTCGGGAGGCCATTTTACATTTGGCTTCAGATGTGGATGGGAGAAAGGCTAGAGAGATAACAGGGATTTGCGATATAAGGAATTAATCAATGTAATCAGACAGTCACACTATCAACCAACACACATTAAACTCAACGAATAGATACATCAGAAATTCTTTCATTTTGGATAAGAGAAAATGTCAAATCCATTCGAAGAAAACCGCAATTTAGTTGGGAATATTAAATTCTTTTAATGCAACCATTTCTTTCTGATCTGGCGCGGTGAAAGGAACTATTTTCAAAAGGCTGAAGTCATATGCTGTAAACCCTTTTTTTCGTGAAATTTAATTTTTGTGGATCGATTATTTATCATTTTTTCGCCAGTCTACGTGTATTTGTAAGTGAATTTATGTTATATAGTGTGGGTTAAATCAAAATATAAAGCGCGAAGTTCATTTTTTGCGAGGAAGTAACCCCGTACATTTAAGAGAAAACAAAATTCTCGCTAATAAAACAGGAATCGCATTGTTTGTTACACAGTGTCATGGCCTTTTGGTCTGCAGTTCATTAACCAATGAAGGCGTATGTACCAAAACATCAATAAATAACCGTCGCTTAATACGAGTCATTCTATTGGTACCAGTTATCACAACTTCAATTTCATTGGTCAAAAAAGTTCGTGGCACCGTGTAATCAGAGCGGAACCCTCGCGGAATTAAGCTAGATCATCCCCCCCCCCTTCAGTATGTCATATAAATGGAAGATGAAGGATAAGGTAGATTAGGATGAGAAAATCGATGATATTCTTTTGCTTCTAATGTTCGATTCAAATAGTAAACGTTTTGAAACTAAAATCGCACAGCGTCCGAAGAAAAGTAGGAATTTTAGAACGAGACATATAGAAGGCGACTCTTTGAGAGAAAACAAATATTAAAGATATGATTTGATATGGAAATGATAATTATTTCACACAAAGTCTAGCATCAGGGTCAATGTATTCAGGTCAAATAGGTAAGTTCCACATGGATAATCTTTAAATCAAGATCAGACACACATAATAAGATAGCCTTGTTGGAGGGTCTTGATATAAGGCAAACACATGTAACATTCAAAATATTAGTCCCTTACGATCAAAGAGTTACATGTAAACGGGAATGTAACTTTACTTTTGCTAACAAAAAAAAAAAAGATATCAACAGGAACCGCGGGCGGGGTTTTCAAGTGTCTGTCCTGTCATTTATTTAAATTCTAACTTTAGAACAAGGGAATAACCCGATTCATAAAAATATCTTTTGCAAGTTCTGTTACATTTGATTAAATTGTACATTGATATAAATTCTCCTTGTCGTCTTAGGAAAATTACGTATTTACGTAACCCTCCGATAATTACCTGACAGTAAAATTTGGTAAATTGGTTTATTAATTATTACAAATATACATGTGCATGTTTATATTTTTCTCCAAACTCAAGGCAGAGGAAAATGAACTTAATTTGTGATACTCTACAACTATCAACAACCCAAAAAATAACAAAGTGATGAAAGTAATATTAATTCGTGTATCGGGGCTGTACACCATAAGACTCTTTTTTTTACTCAAGTCTGATAATTTTCTCATTTTAAGCTTCTCAGCCGATTAGAATCCCGTGTGTTAGAATTAATGGAAATTTTCAGACTTAAGTAATTTTTTCAAGTATTATGGAACCCAGTCCAGATTAAATACAATCTAATTAATATTCTATTTTGTCACGCTCCCGTTGTTTTTATATTTCACTGTGAAAGGATCTTGTTGTGACGTCATCGTTTGATGACATACAGTCACTAGTTTTTTTCCGTTGAAATACATAACCCCCCCCCCCCCCAAAAAAAATACATAATGAACATAATTAAAGAAAAAGAGGAAAAGGGAAAGATCCCTGAGCGATCATTAACGAGCGAGCGAATTCCAGACTATGGAAAGCAGCTTTACAGTTCCATTGATTTATGAATCGGGCTGCATTCCTTTTAGTGTATTCAACCGGTCTGAATCTGCGCTCTCAATGGAATGTTCGTTGTTTTTTTTTTAAACCGAAAGACGACTGCTGACCATAATTTCAAGAGGAATATCTAAATCAGTTTTTTTCTGAATTTTACATTTTGGTATGCCTGTTCATAGAATATCTGTCATATAAGATTCGCCGTGGAGTAAAGATAATCTCAAACTTTTCTGACAGATCAAATTTCCAGAGACTATCATACTACAAAATGTAAATCTATGATTAAATCAACGAATATTAATTTGAGATGTAGCCGTTCTATTTGTGATTCTGATGGTTGAACTGGTTTAAACCATTAAATGGAATGAGGCCCTAGATTCATCAGACCGTGTCCTCAGCAGATTTTTCGATCAGATCCTTTCACCGTGAAATATCAATGTTAACTGGAGCATGAAAGATAAAATATAATTTGACTGGACCAACAAAAACAAAATCAGGTAAAAAGGTACAGGGAATATATCGTGGAAGTGAACATGTCAATCAATCAAGAATCAGTGCAACGTGAAATTCGTGCCACGTGATCTAAACAAGTTCCATACAACAAACTCGTGCACCAAATTCACCTGGTATTACAGCTACAGTTTTTAGGGCTCGTAACACCCTAAATGTCCGAAGGGCCGATAGGTTCCCAAGGTCTATTCCTAAAGTAACATACCTATGGTATAAAAAAAGACAAAGAATATCAATTAGCTATATGTATATATGCAAATGGTGTCGTCATTCCCATTTACCTGGAATTACTGCCACAGTTTTAAGTGCCCTTAAAACCCTAAATGTCCTGATAGCCGCTAAGCTGCCTGCGTCTTTCCCTATTGTGGCATATCTGCAAAAGTAACACAGAACATACACACTTTTTCTGTGTTCAGGGATGATTCTGAATTTTTGTCCATTTTCCATTGACCTGATATCATGCAATCCCACTCCCAGTATTGTCAAGTTATTGTTTTCCGATCTTGTGTCACCGATGTCTCAAACAAATTACATTTTCCTCATAAAACTTAATCCAATACCTCCTTAAAAATAACCAAAAGCCAAAGAAACTTGTCAACTCAAACTTCTTGATTATTCATAAAAACATCCTGAATTATTTCTGTTCGAATTATAAAAATTATGTGTTTGTGATATGTGACAGTGTTGAGGCATACGGTATATAACTTTATTTACGTCTTGTCAATTCATTTTCCCTTCTTTCTGTTTTTTTTCTTCATTTTCTCCAATTCAGAAGCACGAGCGCTTTAACGCATGGTATATTAAGCATTTGCAGAGCGCGGGTATGCAATGCGACTTCGTTTCAAAGTGAATCAAAAGTGGTTTACGTGTTTGCTTACACTCCCACGGAGTATTTACTGAGTAGAATCATAAATAACAAATAAGAAAGATTTCAGTATGTGCATGTACTATAATGCACTTAATACTGCGATAAGTATATTTGTTTCATGAAAAATGAGAAATAAATTTTGGTGATCTAGGAAGGGCCTCACCAACCTATATGCTTTTTATTTTGCTTTAAGAAATCAGTTAAGAAAAGATTTATTTTCTGAGGAGTGAAACGAGAGAGAAAATAAATCTTTTGAAAACAAAGAGACTTGATTCGTGATGCAATATGTAACGTTCAAGGTACCCAAGTATACATAGGTATCAACAGGCTTCGATACGCTTTCTGTTACCTGGTAACGATACGAAAAATACATCTCTTCTATCAAAGAAAATTTGACAGACGATTTTTTACAATATAAAGAAACTAGTATGCGGATATAACTAATTGCTGTCACTTTCACAATATTTGAATAAATCAAATTCCTATGGGCAAGCACATCCCCATCACGTGTATAAACATCCTAAACAATATCAAAGCTGTAGCTCTAAATCTGTAAGACGAGATGGCAAGACAAACCATATATCTATACTCCGAAGGAGGGACAAATGGACCCACGGGAAAACGGACCCAAGGGAAAACGGACGAACAGGAGCAAATTAATATGTCCCCGACATATTGTCTTTAATACATCATGGGATCATTACTTTTATCCCAAATATGTACAACAATGACGAATATATCTATAATATGACGTCATAGCATGAATCGTCATCATCTCCGTTTGTTTCCGCTTCATATAAGTAAATTGATATACTTACGCTAACATGATGACACTAAAATCTAACCAGTTCCAAGGATCGCGGAGATATGTGAAACCATTAAGAATGAAACCACGGGCACTAATCTTTATCAAAGCTTCCAGAGTGTAAACGCCAGTAAATATGTATCTGAAATAAAAGGATAAAACAAATTTTAGAATCTTGCCTGAATAAACCGGTTTTGATGCTCTCCCCGTGTAGAACTCTTCAGTTTGAAGGTATGTTTGGCAAGAGAATTGGACAGCGGGGAGGAAGGGCAGTTCTACTTAGGAACTAACGCGTATGCCTTTCTATCAATGCTGTGTGTCGAGATGTACTCTCAGTCACACGTAGAATAATATAATATATCACCACTATCAATGATGGAGAGAGATCGCCTCAGCTGAGTGTCAAGTACCGGTATTTCGATTTGATTGGCTTCAGGTTTGCAACAGCTCTAGATTTCCTTCAGTTCAGTGAAAGCAATATTTCGAAAAAAAGACAATACAAACCAGTCTGTAAGATCGTCTAATTACAAAGACATAAATATTGTATTTCAGGTTTCCAAGTTAATGGTTTCAAAAATTACTTAAATGAACGTCTTAATTTTTATCCGGGAAATTGGAACAGTGTTCATGAAAACCTATCTCATAAGATTATTAAAATGGAATCTAAAGACTTTTCCTAAGGTCATATGTCATGAAGTATTTTGTACATGCTTTTATTTCGAAAATAACACGGGGAGCAGTTCGTTGCTTCACAGCACAGTGCTCCAGTTTGGACAGAGTGGTCTCGACTAGGGCTCAGTAGGGGCGCGATTGGTAGTTCCTATTCTTTAGATGAGCCAGAAAAAAATATAACCGGAGTAACAGCGTTCGCAATACACTTATCTTTCATTGCCTTGGTTAAATTTTTGTACCAAAAGTCAAGTTTTTTATAACCGCGTCGTCTTGCATTGAAATAATGTTGATGGCCGTATGTAACAGCAACAACAGCAGCAACAACAACAACAACAGTTATTCATTTATATGCGTGTTTTTTATATTGTTGTGTTGTCATTTAACATTCAATCTCTAGAATTTTTCATTCATATTGACTATTCACCAAATGCCATGAAGGCCGTTTACAAATTTTAGCCGATTCTCAGCACTTACAGCCATTCTGAAGTAAAGTGCCTTTATCCTTTACTATGACACGTGACCTCGGTTTTTACTGTTTCGTCAAAAGGACATGAAAAGACAATCGTCGTCTATTAGGTTTGAACCTATGACCTACGAATTCCTATTTGGAGAAGACCAATTTACAACAGAAGTTAGACGAATCCCATACTTACTCGATAAACTCGTATGGGTTTTCCGTCATGGCCATGAATGCACAGTTGATGATGATAGTGATGATGATCAGAGCGTTGAAGAGAGTATGAAAGGTCAAGGTCATAATTGAATATAATACAAGTCAAAATATTTGTGTAGTCCATACATTTAGGCAATATAAATAATTTGATGATATCACAGAGTGCTACTATGCCAAAAACAGTGAGGCCCTATACATTACAATGTGCTCAAAAAACTCATTTAGAATTACTCGATAAATATCTTCTTTAACCTGGCTTAGAACAACAGAATCTATATCAGAATAAATTTATAACCTGTGCATCTAGATTTTCAAAAATATGTTAAAACCCTCATCGCTATTATTTTCGTTTAATCCTTCCTGGTTTGATTTTCACGAAAGTTGATTAAATCTAGAGCTCTAGAAATTAGAAGCACTGGTAAAATGACAAACACTGCGCATGCGCTGTCATATTACGTTACAAAAAAGGATATGGATGGACAAGTACGTAAACAGCGCCACGTCGTATTGGATTGAATGGACTCAGGATGTAAAGTGCATTAGTTCCGCTAAATCTGAAGATGGACTGGTCTTTCCCCACAACACAGAATGTCTGTAAAAAGAAGAAAAACTAATTGTGTATTTGTTTCATTTAAAATCTTCGATTTCCTCATCTGCATTACCATTTCGGTCTCCATTATATCCATAAATAAGATCCTTGCATAATAATTGAATCATCTTAGGATTAAAATCCACAATGAAAAAGTGTAGTGAAACGCCAATAAAGTTTCTGATCAAGATGTTTATTCGACAGGTTTTTTTTGTGGATCCCCCCTCTCTCTCTCATTCACATTCACTGTCCTATTGACAAAGGTCAATTATGTGCCTTCAACAATGTACATGCTAGTCCTTGTCATCTTGACAAGTTTGTTTTTTGTTTTTGTTGGGTTAACTTTGCTTCCCAATGGCATAAATCCTTTTCATGAAAGAGCCCAAGTGCCAAAACTGCCAAAGAGGTGCTTGTAAACATACATCAGGAATGTCAACCAATATGTTTTGCAACTCTTTTAATCATTTTTCTCGGGCATATCCGAAATGACAACTTGTAAATTGCTTTTGTCTAAAATTACCGCAATATCTTTACCTAGAAACAAGTTCTTTGGAATTATATGATTGTTTTGGTTTTGAATTTTACCTAATTGTGTTATAAAAGTTCTCTGGTGATTATTTTGATCCCAGAAATACAGTGGAACCTTGCTATTAAGACCACTAAAGTGACAGACTTAATCTATTCTGAATATTGAGGTTGTTTTCTATGTAAGTGAGGTTCACTTGGGATTGAAGATTGATAAACAGACTGCATTTTGGTGGTCTTAATTGG
>JACSZP010043335.1:0-25263 GCA_016161895.1 Pinna nobilis | reverse complement strand
TACGATTGTTCGCGAATGTGCATGTATGATATAGATTATGTCTCAATCCCATAAAAAATTATCTTGTGACCTCTCTCCTATCACATGCTTGACTTCGTTCATTCTCAAAATGTAGTTCTCCACATGTTGTTTTTTCATTCGGATTAAATCTTTTTTGGCCTATAATACTAGCCATGCACAAACAAACACGTGCAATGCACGCTCGTGCCATTGCCGTTTTACATATACATGCGCATATAGGACCATCTTAGTAGTTCCTTTGGTATACACAGATTTATTTACGAAAAATTAAACATTCTTAACATAATGATTTTTGTGGTATTGCGTCATCATTTAAGATGATTAATTTCATAGTTTACATATATGAAATGCATGTTAAATACATGCACAACACACTTGGACACAAGCCATGAACCATCAGTATTGCATAACACAATTCTTAAAAAAAAATTTTGGTATTTGATAGCTTTATAAACAAGATTGAAAATTAGTTAAAAGTGAAGAATAGTGAATAAAGAAGGGTATGATATTGTTACATTACTTACATACAAACATACATGTCCATTTCAGATACTCCAGTTTTTCGTTAATTACAAATGTTTTGGACAGGTGACCAGTGTACATGACTTAGTAAACTAAAGTACATGTCACTGATATTTGATTAATTAACGTGTCATTGCTGTACATCTAAACATAACTCACGGCGTAAGGATGAAAGCTGTTACAGCCGCAGGTCAAGAAGCTCGTCATCAGTCTTTCTTCTGTCAGGCGATCATGGCGATGGAGTTGTAACAGGTACGGCGGATACATTCAGTGTGAAACTATCGAGTTTTCTCCCTTTGAGGTGCGATGAACATCGGAGATCGTCGATTGTGAAGAAGCTAACTACTTGAGATATTGACTTTCACAATATTATTGGAATAATGCTATATCAATTCAATTTGTAATGTATATCATGAGTGACATTAGTCAAACGTAAACCAAAAAATAATGGTAGATGCATAAATGTATCTGGAAGTTTTTGACTATTTTTTATAATGCATTGAAACAAAATATCCCAAATAACGAGGGGATTGACTCAAGGTTTATCTTATTCCGCTTGTATAGATGATTTACCTATGTTCCTGTCCTCTGATATATAGAATTGTCCATGAAAAGAATAAAGCTAAAACTAAACCAGTAAAACCAGGCTCACTCAACAACTGTGCATACACAAATCGCTATCGTGTCTTTGGTAGGCAACAGACTTGAAAACATGCAGAAAATGCATAGCTAATAATAGCAAAACTTCCAAATATCCCCGTCTGCAACGTGTATATAATCAGATTAGTACTGTTTTCAGATGGATGTGAATCGATTTTACAATTATATTTAGAAACAGGTGTGAAAGCAAAACGGGACATATATAAAAGTTTTGTAAAATGACTAAGGACATAATGGAATCAATTTAATTTAGATTTATGGTAGTTATAACGATCTACTTTACCAATACAACCCGTCATTGGTTCAAATGCTTTCTGGATTGTTTCATACCAATTGATCGGCCGTTCTCCAAATGCTATTTTTGACTACGGTTTACTTCCGTCTAATATAGATATTGAGTTCATGTGACCGGTCCAGAAAAAAAAGTTGACTCCTCCTAGGCATTCGATCCCACCTCTGCTGTGTTATGGGGTCCGTGTTTGCCCAACTCTTTATTTTGTATTCTTTATAGAGGATATGAGATTTGTCAATTTTCGTTACCTTTATCTTTACCTTTACATGTATGCACAAAAAGGGTCATATGTCCTGTTATTATACCTTCTGTTAGAATCCTGTAATTTGATTGGTCGAGAGCCATGCGACAATTTTGAATGTCACCCGCTCGTTCTACAAAGATAAAGAAGCCAGGGTGATATTCCAAAAACTATCACATGCGCCGACGGTTAAGTGCGCATAGCATATATACGTCATCAGACTTGTTAAAATGACGTAGTACGTCAAAACTCGTATAAGAAAAACTATGTTTGTTCAAGATGAATATCGAGTAAAGAATAGTGTAATTAGGAATGCGATAATGGAAAAAGTTATCAATAAGACACTCGTTATGGTAAAATAAATATTACATTCAGAAGAGGGTGATATTGCATATTTTCAATACATTGTCAACAATGTTTCCTCGGGGTGAAAATATGCAATATCACCCTCTCATGAATGTAATATTTATAGAGTGTCATTTGTTTAATTGTTTGATATAGATTGACTGGAAGAATATGTCATATGTATACAGGAATCATCAATCCGTACAGGTCATAGTTCATAAATCTTATGGCATCTTAGTGTCGATTGAGACTGGTTTCTTTAAGCATCAGAAACTGAAAAAAATCCTGTGGCAAACCGTTTACACCTGCAATTTTGCAAGTACACTTTAGCTGTTTAAGACTAAAAAGATAAACAGGCTAGACAGAAATGTGTTATATTTGTTATAAAAAGATGAAGGAATGATCTAATAATTATCAACTACAAAATAATAATGATGGTATCATACAATTATTGCACTATTATTTATTTGATATGATAATTTATGGAGTATAAAAACAATATGGAGAGAGGCCAAAGGCATCGTCTTCATCCTCACTAATTATTATGTCATGATTAATACTAATATTAGTAGTAGTAGTAGTAGTAACAGTAGTAGTGGTAATAGTAGTAGTATTATCATTATTTGATAATGATTGCGTACCACAGTCGAAGTAGCTTATTTTAAAAGCAGTTTTATCTGTATGAATTTTAACCATGGCTGTACTATGGGTTTGGAGGGTAAGCGAGAAAAGGTAAAAAGAGGATGAGATTTCAAAAGAGCACTTACCACTCTTCCTGTTGCACATAATGTGAAAGAGACTGAATTTCAAGTCTTATTTCACATTGTGCATTGAAAACAAAGCCAAGCTGTTACATGTTGACGTCTGTAGTGTTGGTTGTCTAGTCCACAATCCGTTTAAGGCGAATAAGCATCAGCCTTGATGGACGAGATTAAGGTACGTCTCTGAGACCGGATGTGACTTCGTGCTGGAAAGCTCGTTTACAGACCGGAAATTAGTTTCAGGCCCGGAAGCTCGGTAGTATAAGTGACAGCTACCGCAGATTGTTTTAATCCGTCTTTCAGATATGAGTAGAATAAAAAACTGTTTCTAATATCACAGAATTTGTTGACTGGGTAAAGGTGCATTTAATGCTCAACGGGCAACGGACACATTTCAAATCCTTAACCAATATTCGGTAGCCTTTGTCGTGTTCTCAAACGATGTAGATGAAGCCTATGTTTATGGAGATTGACTATACAGAAATTTCGTTGTGATCGTACATGTTTTACGAAATTAAATAAGCAGTTACATTAATTTTTCTGAAATATGCATATTTTCTTTTTACAAAATAATATTTTTACAAATTGAAAATAATATTCGTTCTACGCATAAAAATACTACACGCAATTTAATTCAACCCCGTCGACTGACTCTAAATGATCTGGCGAGTGTGCCTGTCCAGAGACGCCTCATCACTTCAGGGAATATGTGATAAGTAAACATAGATGTACACTTAGGCTTAGTGGTCTCAGAAACGGCGTTCTCTGAAAGTAAGCTTCCCTTATACTTTATATGTATCTATGTAAGAATGAGTCCTTTAACAGCATGAATTACATATTTCAAAATTTGTATTTCTATAGGAAGTATTCGGTTTGTGAAAGAGAGCCGTCGTGTTTTCCATCAATTCGTGGTATTGAATCTGCTTACTTGATGACGCTGGTTTTTCCTGTCCCTCGGATGAGACAGTAAAAACCCAGATCCCGTTTCAGAGTAATTAAAGACAAGTTGAAGAACGAACTCTTTTCTCAAAATATAAGTACCGAGAATAGGGCAAATTGTTTCCCTCACCGGCATACGGTGACGTCTCTTCATGAGTGAAATATAAATATTTTTAAATGGTTATAATACGATAATCAGTGATATCTAGAACTGAGAATTTTTATTTTGCAATGAGACATTGTAAGAGTTGTATCCCTTCATTCACAATCATTTATCTGGGCGTATAACACCTAAAACTACTCTAGTATCACCCTTAATATGTAGAACTTCTATTACTAACACTCTCTATTATCACTCTCATACAGTACACAATAAAAATGTACTTCTCAAAACATTTTAAATGTAAGGAACTTAATACGCTGAAAGGATCATTGGGGTCACCAAAACATGGCTGATCACTGAGTTATTTGCGCCATTCTTTCTTTTCCAGAGCCCGCCAATCATAATTTGACTAACTTTCAAGTTCAGCGACTTTTTTACAAATATTTTTGCTATAAAAATTATTCGTAGTCGTGAGTGTAAGAAATTTTGTAATTGTTTATTTGACAAATTCTAAATGTAATAATGTAAATATCGGGACAATCTGATTTATATCATTCGTGTAAATCAAATTTCATCACAGTTGTTCAATCTCATAGTAAAATTTATAAAATATGATCAATTGAAAAACTGCTAACTTACGTTTACGGGTGATTTTTATCTTAACATTTTTTTTTTGTGAAAAGGACCCTTTGGATCGAAGTCACGAGGAAAAGTCTAGGTCAAACTCGGTAATCAGCTCAACTGCTTTTTCTCGATATTGTACTAGTTACAAGTAAACTAAGAGTTTAACGCGATTCAGCATGTGTTTTACATCATACTGTTCAAATATCATTTCATTTTCTATCAACAGTTTGTTTCCCTTTGGTGTTTGATTAATCTGGTTCAAAAACAGTTTGAGCATGTACTGAAATGTTGAGAATCATACTCAACGTCTTTTTCAATAATTCTGGCTGCTAGTTGCTAATTAATGCAAATTATTGGATGTACTAATATATGGATAATATGGTAATGATACACATGCAAAATCATTTAATACTTATTTTATTTTTATGTAGTTCAAAATTGAGGTAACACAGTTGAGCCGAGTAATGAAATTGAACTTGAGTTTTTCTGGTGATTTCGGGCTCTAGCCAGACTTGAAGATTTTTACCATTCGGTGCAAAAAAGATGTCTTCCTCTGCTTGCAATACCAAGACTGTTGTAATTCCACTGTTGAACTTCATGTGGTGATGATTAATGTTTTTCTTTTATAGTATTGTGTGGATATTTATTTATTTTTCTTGTTTTCATTTATTTTGACCTTTGTGTTATTTATTTTTCTATTTGTGATTTTTGAAAATTCCCTTGGAATCTTTAACTTCTTGTTTAACAGAGAAATGTTACATGCAGGACAATATGAATATGAAAAAGACTTCCAAATCGTGTACGCTGTGCTTGTTCACCTACCAATGCATATTTCATTAAATAAGAGAAATCCCAATATTTGCTTTCCATTAATTCTATATTGCATTATTATACGATACGGTGTAAACATGTTTATCTCCATCTCGCCATTTTTGATCAACCAAGATAGCCATTCTACTCAAGCTTATGCAAAGCCTGGTTAAAGAGTGTATGGATACCCTGTCTGATCCTAAGATTGTTTGAGCATCATGAATGATGTCCTTTGTGTTCAATTACGCAATCTCAGTACTTTGTGTATATATTTTCCGAACATTATGCATATGTTTCAAGATATTATTTTCATTTTCAAAGCAACTTATTTTAGAACTACAAATTTTGTTACAAAAATAGTTATGCTGTAAATCAAATTCCAGGTCAAAATAACCTTGATCTTAATTCAAACTTTATCTCCTCTTGTGTACAGGAATATCATATTTTAGCGAGGTTTTGAATTTGCGAAAAAAAGAGCAAATGAATTAAATGAATAAAACTATACACTCAGCAGTTGAAGTAAAGAACCTTTCTCAATATAGCCGGAGATTTATTAAGCCTTAAGTCCAATAACACCTGGATCGTATCAGTATTAGTGACATCTGCCGACTGACCAAATCCCAGATTTATATACGGAAGTCGTGACAAATTATCTAAGCTATTTATTATGCTAGCCCGAATGTAAGAGATTTGTCATTTTCAGAAAGGACGAAATTAGAGTGAGACAAAAGTAGAGTGAGAGAAAAAAAATTTAAATGTAATCAAAAATATTTGAGTACTGAATCGAGATCGCACTCACTTAAGACTTAAATCTATTTGTCAACAGGTACTTAATTAATCAATAATTGAAGCATTGAATAAAATAAGGACTTAAAATATGTTGATACTCTCTGTTAACAAAATAAAGGAAGACATTGACCACTTAAAGTTCCCTCTTGAAATAAAACTTGCCCGAATGAATAATTTCAATATCAATTTTAATGTCCAGTTGTGAAAAAAGGCGTGAACGCGTCGAACTCTGAATTTAAAAGATGACGGCCATTGATGTTTATAATCTGATAACCGACATTTCATCTTTACGTTATTGTCATTTTCTTCCCATTATTCGTTTGAATAAACCGATTCTGCCTCGGTTAATTCCATAAAATTTCAAATTACTTCGTTTATCATTTGATATTTGCTTTGCATTCAATTTCACTTTTCAAATTTTGACTTTCCATCTTTTATTGGCACGCCACCAATGCGTTTATGCGTTTGTATCGCACAGCATTCATTACATCATGTCCATCACGCATCTCTGACAGCATGTCCGTTTTTTCCTCGCCATGTTTACTATCAACCCAGGTCTCGTAAGACTTTTCTGCATCTAACGATCGCGTCTTATCGGGATCGGGCTCCGCATCTTTTGTTTTCGAGTTAGATGTATTATGGCCCCTTTTTCGCTTGAGCCACTCGCTATGAGGAATGGCAGCGCTGGTACGATATAACTCCCTCCTGAGTCTCTCCTGTTCCTCTTCGTACTTTAGCTGCTTCTCTAATTTTGCTCGGTTTTCTTCTTGTCGTTTGCTTGCCAAACCCCTCCAATCAATGTATGAAAGCTGCCGGGGTGTTCTTTTAAGAAAATTGTCCCTTTCTAAAGCGTTGAGCTGCTCAAGATCTGCACGTAGAATATGACTTATGACTGCCTTCTTATCTTCGGCATGATTAATCCAATCGTCGTAAGAAATGGCGTCCATCAAAAGTTGTTGGCGCTTTTCTTCAAGTTTCGTTTTCTGTGACATGAAGTCCTCAACTGTCTTCATCCTTTCAACATTCAAACCTTTCTTATTTTTTCTTTTCCTTTCGAACCATTGCTTATAAGCTCGAATGTTATAGGACGGATCGGGATTACGACCCTCTCCTAGCTCTGTGCTACCGATTTTTATCAAATTGCTGATTGGTCTTGTGATTTGTTTCGGAGGCCCGTAGGAGGCGTCTTTCTTTTTCTTCATCCATTCCCTAAATGCTTCAGAATCGCCCTCGTCGTCACTGTCGTCTTCGCTTGACGACGACTCGTTTTGTCTAAGTTTTCTTTCTAGTCGTTTCTTCCGTCGGCACCATTTTTCAAAAGTTATACCAGTAGATTTTGCGGAGTCAGACTTTGTATGATCGCTGCTGCCTTTTCCCATTGAAATGTTTATTTTTCTTTTCATTCTTCGGAATGTCTCTAGAGTTTCCGATCGTGGATACGTTCTCACCGACCTATAACGACAAGAAAAGGAACATCTGAAGTATAGGAAAATCGTATTATTTCTGATAAGGTAGTGAAAACCGAGGTCAAACAATACAGTGGGTGTTCAAGAACTCTCCCTACTCTATAGCCATAAGTGCCGTAGGCAAAACTAGTCGCACTTTACCGGCACATGGTGACGTCTCCGTATAAGTGAAAAATTCTTGAGATGGACGTTAAACAACAATACAACCAACTGACTAAGTTTCCTTCTGGCATTAATTACTCTTTGTAGACTATTTGTATTTCTAAAAGAAATGTCGGTACACTGAAAAACCTACCTTCTCAATAACAATCTATATCCGAAGGCATTTGTGTTTGATAGGGGATGCAATTATCAACTCTTCTATGGCAATTGGCAGTTTGTCAATCGAAAATAGAGATCGATAAATTGTAGACAATTATTGGATATTTGGTTGCATGATAAACCATCTAAACTGGTTCTATTTTCAATTCTTGGGAAATCAAGATTTGGAACACTTTTATTTACCTGGCTTTTGACGAAAAACTGACAGACTTCATCGGCTTTTTAACGTCAGATTTCAAAACGCTATCCTGACCATGATCTGTATCATTCATTTTCCCCGATTCATTGTCCGTATTACTGCCATGTTTTGTATCACAGTTATCTACCTTAGATGTAGAGCCTATTTCCTGGTCATGGTCATCCGATACAGACATTTCTTCTTGACCTTGACCTTGATATTTGAACCTGGCACTGGCACATCTTTCAAACGCCTGGATAGTAGCAGTAGGTGGCGCTGTGATCAGTGGTGTCATACAAAACTCACGTTCCTGTTTATCATACTTCTGCGGAAGTGAATTCGATATGTCTTTTTGACCTTTCAAGACTTTAAAAGAGTTCAAGGACATTGGAAGTTGCATGTTGTTTACACTGACGCAGTTATTATCTGAAAAATGTAGAAGACGCTTTTCTTGACCGTCAGACATTGCTCTTATATCATTTTTCCTTTGTATCCAGTAACCGTCCGTTGTTGAAACCATTTTCTGAGTTTTAAAATCAAACCTAGTCACAAAAGCGTTAGAGTCATGATTTTCTTTGGAACTTGACGGTAACCTGGATACCGATGTGGTCTTGGGTCTCGTTACAGTCTTTCTCTGGATAGTCCTTTCTTCTGAATGTCTATTCGGAACGCTCGAAACTCTATGCAAACGGGTATCTAAGACTGAAGAAATTGGTCTGTATATTTGGTAATCACTTGAATTAGACAGTCCTCGTAAGTTCAGTTGCATTAGTCTGAGCTTTTTCTCACACTGTAACGAGTTAAACGCCCTAGCGACATCTACCGGCGATTGCCCATAGTTGTCTACAGTATTAGGTGAACATCCGAACTCCAGCAAAGTATTCGCTATAGATAGATGATCTTTACACACGGCGGCGTGCATGGCTGTTCTGCCAAACTTTGTAGGGATGTTGACGTCTGCTCCTGTGCGGGAAAACAAAATAATTATAGAATATTGTCAAGTAAAGCATGATTTTAATAGAACTATTCTTCGTACCACGTGATACCAATCACTTTTGTGCATGACCTTTTTTTTCTTTTGGTAATGGAATGACAAAGAAAGACGATATCCCGTGCTAACGTCATACATTGGGAATAAAAGAAGTTATTTTCCTTCAACAACGTAGATACTAGTCCCTAACAAATATCAAGGGGAATCACTTGCTACACGAAATATTTTCAAAATTTGAAAACAAGAGGGTAACTGGGAAGGAAAAACGTTCGAAAACCCGCCTGGTAAATAATTTTGGCATTCAATTAGATTATAATATTATTCTAGATAATCTTTTGGATAATTACTCATCGAATAAAAAAGATGAAGATTTTATTTCCGGTTAATAAATAACGCAAAAAAAGTGGAATATTCTAGCTGTTTGCCATTGCGGTAAATAGCAGGGCTGATATATAAAATCTTTTCTCAAATGAGATCGAAGATCGTGATTAATTTTTGTCATTATCATGGCAGCTTTTGTGGCACTTCTTGACAAATAAACCACAGATTAAAACCAAAGTTCATAGTGTGCCAGCACAAGCAATATTGAAAGTCAATTTGTAGCGCTGAAATACTCTCTCTCTCTCTCTGTCTCTCTCTGTCTCTCTCTCTCTCTCTCTCTCTCTCTCTCTCAGCTAGTTATAATTATTATCCGTTTCGCTATTTGCTTTCACATTCTCAAGGTCCGCTAGGCATTCAAGTATGCAGTAAGTACTTCGATCACTAAATCTCTTTAACTTGATCCAATTTACTCCAATTACAATAGTCAATAACATATGCATTTCAGACTTGCTAATGCTATTTAAATTATTTAGTCTCAAGCACATTCAATCAAAGGATTTCTTTTACATTATTAGACTCGTCTGGTCGTGCCATTTAATTATACCGTTTGAAAGAAAATTCAAAATTCGAGAGCTGAACAAGGAACTGGGTACTGTATGACATGCGTTCTTTCGTTTGTCATTGATTTAATCACAATATATCCATACATCTATCACAAATAATAAATGTATGTGTGATAGTTAACTGTATATTACTTGCGCAGAAAACACTTCGCTTTGAACAGAGGGACTTACAGTTCGATTCTCAGTAGGACAAAGAACAGGTCCTCTGCAAGAGACGATAAAAATTAATGTTTCTTATCAAAGGGCATGACAGCATACTTAAAATGCCTAACTGCTCGACCTTTCAAAGCGTCTATCATTGTTTGATATCGTAAGTCCTTCACAGGGGTTCAATAGCATCGCCAAAGGCGTAAGGGACTCTAGAGCAGGATGTTAAACAACAGTAATATAACAACAGAATTTTATCTTGCCATACACCTTGCCCTGTTGGTCTTTTCCCATTTAAGATTATTACCGGATAAGACTTATTATCGGATAAGACTTATTTCCGGATTCGAAACATAGGTGATACGACGGGTGCCGCGCGTGGGGCAGGAGAACTTACTCTTCCGGAACACCTGAACTCGTCCATGATTTTAGTGGGAATCGTGTTGCTCTATTTTTTACGTGTCGTCGTATGCAATGTTGCTTGTATTATTTACTCCTTTCTTTTCTCTGGCATTCAATTTTTGAATGTAGAATGCGTGCGCGGATCTAGAGGAGGGGTCGAGGGGGTCCGACCCCCCCCCCCTGGAATATGCAAAATATATTCAAATATTGGTCAATTTTGCTTCGATAGACATTTTGATATGGTCAGTTTTTTTTCCTTTTTACGTGTTGGACCCCCCCCCCCTTTCGGGAAAATTTCGACCGCCTTGGCAAAAATCCTGGATCCGCTCATGGAATGCCCCTTTGTATCTTCAACTTTCTATTGTTAACACTGTGCAGTTAAAAAATAAGTTGTTCATCCACGATCCATTAGTTTTGCTTGTTCTTGCGACAGAGGGTCGACCCTTTCTTTCTTGCCTTGTCTTCCTTTGTCGATACTACCTGGATACCTGACGGGAGACTATTGACATAAGCTATTTGTGCACTGATAATTTTATTGACTGCGCAGGTAAATTCTAAAATACTTAAATAGAACTCATTTCCACTAAAGAATCATGTCTTTACGGCAGATTTATCTTAACTATTGGAGATTTAATGCAGACATTTCTATACTGCGCTTTTAGTTTTATAATGTTTTATTTCAGTTAAACAAACCTGAATGAATGAAAGTGCTCAAGATTTGAAAACAAGAAAGTGAATAAAACATTAAGCAGATCGTAAAATGTTTATACAACCAATTTTACATTAGCTTTTTTCATAACTAAATTACACGCCAATGTTACTACCTTTTAGAAATATTGTGATATATATTTTAATACAGAATCTGACACGCTAATTTTACCAACATTTAGCAATATAGTGATATATGTTTTAATACAGAATCGAATAGAAAAAACTTTTAAAGCTTATTCACGATTGAATTCAACTACAAATAAGCATTTTATGTAGCAGTTCTTATTTAATATAGGTGAAAAAACAGGTGCTGCGCGTGGAGCAGGTGTTACTCACCCTTCCGGAGCACCTGAACTCATCCCTGATTTTAGTGGGATTCGTGTTACTCTATTTTTAGTTTTAGTGTAACTGTGTGTATAACTGATTGTAGTGTTGTCTCTTTTTGCTTTTGGGCACGGTGTTGTGTGTCATTGATTTTTTGAATATTGAATGCCCTTGGGTATCGTCTACTTCCCTCTATCATTTCTGTTTATACCCCTTGGAAAACACTAATTAGCTTAAAATTATATATTGAGGATTTCATATTCTTTAGCTCATAACATGATCCAAAATTTTGATACATACCAACAGAGAGTAACATATTGCACATGTTGGTCATCCCCTGGTGGCAAGCCATGAACAGACCTGTCGACGCCCTCTCGTTGACCATGGTGTCTATTTTGTCCGCTTCATCAGAACTTATCGACATGTTCCCTTTTAGGTGTATCCCTCCGCTGTGGTACACTGTCTCGATGTTATTGTTTATCACAGAGTGATAAAGAGATTCCCAGTTCTCATTTATATGCGCGCGCAGAAGATATCCATCTCGAACATTCTCTTGGTAGAGGAGTCGTTCTCTGTCGCTCAGACGTTCGCCGTCCGGGTAGCCCAGCATGTAGATATAGGACGGAAGACCAGCTACAAGTTCCAGTCGTCCCTTGACTTGTTCTACGGTCGTCCCAGACTGTATGTGACGTAATGTGCACACTCTGTCATTCGGAAGTGCAACAAAGAGGGTAAACTCCTTGTCTGGTGATACGGGTTTCTTTGACGTCATTTCCGCTGTTAACCCTGCATGAAAGAGACATATACATTTCTTTAATTCATAATATTTCTCGATTATTACATTCATTTCTAGAGTCGTTCATAAATACACCCTAACCTGCCCTTAGGAACCCATTATACTAAAGGATTACCTACCCTGCCTTATGTGAACCAAATGTATAGGTTCCCAAATCATTTTTCCTATATGAATAACCTTGATTAAGAGACCACCTGTCATATGTGATCATATTTACACCATCCCTTGCACAGACTCTTATAACAGGTTTGGCTGTAACAACAACCCAAGAACATATGTCATGACAGTATCTGATCTGGACTAAAGACTAGATAAAGATAGTTGAATATGTGTCCTGTTGTGAAAAAAAACTCTGCTATATACCACTCTAAATCGCTCACTGCATCGTGCATCAAGATAGAGTTTTGGTGATATCATCATTTTCCCTGCTGTAAATAACCTACAGACATTTCACGATCTGCTATTAAGACCGCCTAAATTATTGTTATTATGTATACTGGGAAACTCGCTGTTTAAACCACCCAGATGACTCAAAGAAATTTACCTGACAAAAAAAGTTAATCTTTTAGATGTTGAATGACAAAGTATAGATTAGTTATTAAAATGCTAGCATTTCAATGGTCTTATATGTGAGATGGTCTTCTGAATGAGGCGAGGATCTACTGTATTCGATTAAATTATAGTAACTTTTTGTAAAGAAATTATAATCATTATGAAATTATCTTATAGGTCTTATATTTTGTTATTCATGTTACCTTCTTCGAAGGAGCAATGGTCAGATCCAACGCTTGACATGATTTTGTAAAAATTACATAATCCAGTCAAAATCTAATCCCATTGGTTCCTTGGTGCGATTGATGAAATGTCAATGAAATTAAAAACAAAATTTCCTCCTCAAATCACATGAATCCACACATTTTCAACTCATAACATTTTTACGCTACCACGTCTCCAAGTAAACGAATAAAGCATATGAAACTTTTCATTTTTCCTCGAATAAATCTTATCCACAATAACACCAGATCCGACACGTTAATTAAATGTACGTCTCTTCCTAAACATACGTAAGGTTTATATACGATAAAATTCGAATTCAATGACCATAACTACAAACGAACAGCGACGCTGCCAATTCTGGTGAGGTAATGGAATAGTCCTGTCGTTTGGTAACCTCGAGATCTGACAAAATCTTACAGACACCTAGGGGGAGAAGACTGTCAGTGTGAAATATTTTTATACGGGTGCAGGTATATCTCCATTTGTTTATTAGGCGCACTAAATTGGTTTACACAGTATTTATAATGCCTTGTGGAGTGCGTGTCGCCTAAACTACATTTAAATGCTTATACCACATTTAACACTTATCATTGTGCTTTAATACTATCTAAATATATTTATTAAAACGCCGTGTGAAATTCAAATCTGCTTTGTATATACAGGAGAAGGTTCAGATATGCTGTGTATTGAAGTTATAGTTGAGAATGAATTTACCTTTACATGCAAAAATTTAAACAACCCCATAAACATAATTCCTCGCTTGGAGAACTATCACCAATCAATAGATATGAAATAAATGGCATAAGCTAGGTTGTTATTTAAATTATTGTTTAACATCACACTCAAGAATCTTTCACTTATATGGAGACGTCACCGTGCGTCGGTGAAGGGCGACAATTTTTGCCTATGCTCGGTGCTTGTGATCTTACAGCAGGGAGGGTTCTTTAACATACCGACATCTACTGTGATATGAGATCTCGGTTTACTGCCATTTCCGAGAAACAGGGAGAGCCAACAGCAGCATGGCAAGGGTTATAGCCCACGACCTCACGATTAGAAGGTAAATACGCTGACCACGAGGGCACGGCGGTTCCGACTTAAAAGAACTTTTTAAAATTGACGCCCATTCTGACTCAATTTTTGTATATGTTAAAAATGACCTACACCGAAGTTCAGTTCTGGATGAGACAATTTATAAAAATGCTGGATACAGGAAAATCATGAACCTTTGAAAAACTCGTAAATGGTATCAGGTGACATGGATGGAAAATAATGTATACCCTGGGGACCGGTCACGCCCATCTAGACTATATGAGTCATACGAGGATTTTGTCACCCATTTCATTTTTATTTTATTTTTCTCCATGTTTCATGTCGAATATGGCGGTCGACACCGATTGCTTACTCATCCATGACACCTGATTCCGCCTCTGAATATTCAGAGTCCACTGACCTAATTTAATAAGATTTATTCATTGGACCTTGGGCTCTGTCTTTTCATCTGCTGCTTTATTTTTAACTAAATATAACCATGGATGGAAATAAAGCTCAGAGTTTGATTCTGGTGATATACAATCTAATAGTTGGGATTAATTTATCAAATTGGACTTTTGGTCAGATAATGAAAAGGTAAAGGTTACAAACAATGACTGACCTCGTGGTTTCTATAATGAATAAAAGAAAAAGAGTTGGCCAAAAACGGACCCCTGGACATACCAGGTGAGATGGGATCGGGTGCCTATGAGGACTAAACATCCTCTGTCGAGCGGTCACATCCGCCGTGAGCCTTTTATCAAATTTAGTTAATTTAAGCGAACTCTGATGCCCTGTTTCTATATTTATACAAGACTCAATTAAAATGTACATTTAAACCTGAGTTAGATCTAGCCAACAGTTGAACGACTGGGCTCTGAAAGATTACTACGTTGGTGTATACACCTTTGATTTGCATATCCTGTCAAATTATTGTACTAGATATTCCACCATAAACTGGCTAGAAATTTTATATTCTGCTAGTAACATTTGAAATATGTTAAGACCAGTGCTAAAGGTTCAAAACTTTTCATTATTCTGGGTATATTTACGCATATATCGCAATTCCTTGTAAATTGTTATACGCGTCAAAAATTGCTGTAATAAAAATGCTCAACACCTTAAAATGTGTATTGAACTCCTTTAAAAGGAAAGAAAGAAATGGTTTTCAAAAGCCACAGAGATCAAATATGGTTCTTTACCGTGCTTTTATGATCTCGCCGTAAACTGCTAGGTTCTTTAGATCAACAGAGTAAATTTTTATTATTGTAGTTAATACGATTTGGTTCAAATCAGATTAGCTATGTAACAGGTTGACTTGCAACAAAACAGGTAATAAGATTTCCTGTTAAAAGATAGTAAGAAGAAAACCATTTAGGATTTTAAACGTGTGAAAAGAAATTCGTAATATAGGTCTGTAAGCCTTTATCTGACGAGGCGAGAATTTAATAACATACAAAGAAAAGGTATAGACTTGTACTATTTCTTAAGCGCAAAGTACTTAATTGAAATGCCTCGACATTTCTTTTTCAGGACAGCCTACTCAAACTTGAAATGATAAATTAAAATCCAAAAAAGTAAATTTAAGTCTTAAAATCGACAGGACATCAAAAGCTTAATATATTTTTAACGAAAAATAAAAAGAATGAAATTTTGAAAGACTAAAGATCCAACACACTTTATAATTTTTGTTTTCAAATTTCCAAATAATGTTTTTATCAAGAGGTGCTAGAATTAATTGATTCCTTTTTTCAGGCGACGAGAATAATTCTATCTTATATGCTCTTAATATCCGCGCATGAGATGACTTTCATTGGTTAAATTATTGTTTCGCGTCTAACTTGAAAATCTTTCATTTTTATGGAGACGTCACAGTTTGTCGATGAAGGGCCACAAATTTTGTCTTTGGTCGGCACTAATGGTCGCAGGCAGGGACAGCCAATCAGTGTATCTCCAAGACAAACAACTCTCTTGCTTTTGCTTTCGGGCAAAAAAGAACCAAAAAAACCCCAAAAACAAAAGACAAACAAATACAGAAGCACCACGCCAACACTTTGAGAGCATAATGCCCACTATACAATCGTTGTTGGATAAATAGTATTGTCATGTGAGAATGAAATCTTTGAAAAATAATTATACATATACCCGGACAATAATTAACCCCTTCTTTATTCCAGGTCATAATTATGACGTAATAATCAATGCTGTAGCAAACAGAAACGAAATGAAACTCTCGAGTCGATCGTCAAGCACATCAAATGTTTAACCAAAAGTTTTACCAAGCAATTGTTGAGGTAATGTATGCCACTTAAGAACTGTCAAATATCGTCAAGCAAACAGTTTCTATAGCCGTTATTGTGTTTAGAATAAATATTCAAGCTTTGTTCATACTAGATATTTTGTGAAGTATTTAGATTTTGTTGATCAAGGATTTTCTGCAGCAAACTTGATTTCTTTAAGATTATGTAGTAAATCAAGAACGATCAAATATTTGTCGATATTGAGCATCAAAAGTGCAAGCAAAGAAAAATCTCTCGGTTGGGATTAAGTCTGAAATCATTATCTAAAGAGCTTGTCACTTATTCCCTTTAATTTCACTTTAGATTTATTTGCATTTACATTACACTTCAACAATGAAATTTTTCGACTGTCAAAGTCTCAAGCGTCAGACAAGAGTTTAAATGAAAACCAGCTGACGGGAGCAAACATTCTGATTACTCAGATCACAGTTATCGTCACTTCCGCTAACTTTAAACTAGTCATTTTGTTCGTGTTCCTTTTAAATTGTGTTGCTCTTTGATCACGCATCAGACAAGTTTGATCTGCTATGTAAATGTTTGTACCAATATGCTTCATATTTACATGAACTTAGTTTCCTATATGCATTTTTCTTTAAGAAAACCCTACGTTCAAAAATACACGTAGTCGTAAATTGGTAATTTCGAAACACCCAGACCATTTCTCGAACAACACGTAAATAAGTCGATGCCATTTTAATGAAAATAAAAATAAAATATCATAAATCTAGTTCAGACTTTTGCTAAATGTGTCCTCTTTAAATCAAATATTCTTTACGAGAATATCATTTCGCGTATTTTTTTGCGAGCACATCCTTAGCCCTCTAAATATAAATAGATAATTCAATCATTTTAATACGCAATTTCGCAAAAACATCACCTCGCGAATAAATGAGTATCTAAGATTCGCAAAATTAAATATTGCAGAAAAATTGCTGTTTTCTGTAAAATTAAATATTATCTGTCAAGTAACTTTGATTGTCATGCAAAACACTTACGGCATTTGATTTAAATTGTACATTCTTTTGTATGAAAATCCCAATGATTGTTAAACAGATAGTTATATCCACATTTGTGAAATATTTAACTCTTGGTGGCAAATGAAAGTTCGAGGTGGAAAGACTTGTGAATGTAAACAACTCAGATCTTCCTTGTTAATATCATCATTACAAACTTCGAAAGCTGTTGGCCCAATTACGATTATGTTAAAGGCTGTCATGAGTTGTGTGGAACTATAAAGAACTTGCATTTCATATTCCAATATTTATCTAGCAGTTTTTCATAATAATTTTCATCTTCTTATTTTCATTTTCTATTATCGTTAATGTCAAAGTAAGACTTGTCAAATTGAAGAGTAATGTCCGAAGATCCAAGCCGGATAGAATACAACCATATGAGAAATAATTACTTTACAATTGTTCTTTAAAAAGTCTAATTTTATAATTAGATCTACATTTCAATTCACTCGAGCTCGAATGACTCTGTTCAAAATAATTTTGAAATTATGAATTACTTCAGATTTGAATTTTCTTAAGTAAAACTCGTGCTGCTTCATTATATATTTGTCATATTTCCATGCGAAATTTCCATGTGTGTAGTACTATATTTGCGATTTTTATGTGTTTAATATTTCTGTTTTACGCACATGTTTCGGCCTACTTGGCGTCAAAATTGTTTGAGGCAACATCGTACCTGTACAGTTTTGTTCGTTAATTTATGAAAGGGATCTGTATAATGTTTGTGCATGGAGACTTTACTGCACCTCAAATTTCAAATCAGCGTCAATCAAATGTTTGTTTCCCGAGCGATTATTGCGTAAAGCTTGAAATTCAATTTGAAAAGTTTGTGAATAATAAAAAGGTCAAACTTAATATTCAGACTGATACAGTATCATCTATTAATGCTTACAACGATTGTCGAAACAGGACTTGAAAATGGCAAAGGATTTAAATTTCGCGAAGTTATCGTCATTCGTATTTGTAAGATTTAGTGTCATATTTATGAGTTGAGGAATCTCATATTCATTTTGTATTTCGAGACGACAATTAAGATACTGTTCTACAGGTATCCGTATTCTTGTATTTAATTCAAACATGCCGCTACAGGACTTAGTTATTTCTTCAAAAGTGTCTTCTTCAGAATATATGAAATTTCATTGTATCAATAAATTATCTAAAATGCAAATTTGGATTCAAATCAAATTTGATAATTTAATTGCGAACATTACACATCTCTTTTTTACTTTGGTCATGCTTTCGTCTGCCTTTGGATTTTTGAATTATTGAATACCCTTCTTGATCCTCTACTGTCAACTTTTTTATAACTTGTGGAAACTAAGAGAGCCGTCATGACTACGTAGATAGTATTTATCTCCCATCTGATAGAGAGGTTGTGGGTTCGAATCCCCAGAGCGGAGGCGTCCTTCGAATGAGACTGAAAAATCCTAGGCCCCGTGGTAAATGTGCAGGCACCCTGTCTACTCAATTCTGCAAATGCCAAGCAAAGGACGCATTTATAGTCCTTCACTCATTCGGTGATGTCTAAATGTTATAAGTGAAAGATGCTATGGATGGCTCGTTACAACATTAACATGTATGTACTGAGAGAGAGAGAGAGAGAGAGAGAGAGAGAGAGAGAGAGAGAGAGGCCTGAGTACAACTGAATTATATTACAAACTAAATTAGTTTGCATATGATTTACTCATTCAATGCAAAACTGGATTAAAAATGCAATTAAGCTATATGCACAATCTTGTATATAAGCTACGGTAACTTTTCTCTATCAAACTTGACAATCATCCAAAATATTTAAACGTTTAAAAGTATAATTTAAAATGAATAAGTCATTCCTTCTTCGAAATTCCGAAATCGATAGAAGCGTTCACAAAGGCAATTATAAAGCAGCGATTTTTAAAAAGACACCATTAAGATATATCTCATTGAAACTCCATTTGCATTAATCCGTAATGAAATGCATTTATTGAGTTCATTGTATGTGTGTATGTATGGCCACACAAGTAATGAATGAAAGTGGTTAAAGATTTATAATAAATTGAAAACAACCAACCTTGATAACTTAATAAAGCTATGTTTATGTAGTAAAATTTTATACCTATTATACCTTTAGTCTTTTAACATACCTGTTGTATATTCTGATGAAACTTTGTTCAAAATAATTTTGAATCCTTTGCAGTCGATGTCCTCTCCTCTTCCTCCGGAAATGTTTCTAGGTAACTTGTATCTTTGAAATCCATCTTCGCGTCAAAATGGTGTTGTAAGTAATGACAAAATTGGATGACTAGCTTTCCTTACGATCTTTGACGGGATAGAATTGCAAACTGTCATCTACGAAATTAATTGTCTCATTCTAAATCCATATTATAATTGACACCAATTTCCGAATATAGATTTACCAATTTCAGTAGATATGCTATCACAATTGCTTGCGACAGTTGAACGATGAGATCAATTTCATATCAAATATACGTTCACAGGTATGAACATTTTGGCAAGGTAGTCGCCAAAAATGGTGTATTCCTCAGGTGAAAATATTTAAAAGTTCTAGTTTAAATGACAGTAGCTATTCAAATACTTTAGACGGACCTGACCCACGTCTTTTCAGCACTGTGATTGTATTATTGTTGGTTTTAAATACACTATTTCTACCTTTTACAGCCATTTAGGTCGATCACTGTCGAGTTAAACTAAGCTTTGAGCAAATTTAACGCCACTTTTAAAGAAACTTTTAAAGTTACTGATTGCCGAACCGATTAATAAACATGGAAAGGTCAATAAACAGAGATATATCTAGTTAAGACTAAGATTTCCCATATACATGTATATACACATGTATATATATTTATCGTATATTGCCATGTCAAAACTTTATTACTATTTAACTCAATTATTTTGAAAGCCCTGTTTCGGGTTGTTTCTTTTAAATTGATTCCCATTCGATATGTACTGACTTGAAAGCATCTTGGTTTGAAGAAAGTTATTTTAGGTATCAAATTATTTCTCATGATAAAATTTCCTGTATTTTAATCATGTAGGTCATGGAGTATATTTTTTGCTTTTAATTAGTGTACAAGGGTTTTGAACAGCAGGAAATATGGAATTTGGGTTTCCGAAAGTAGAAATTACTGCAGACAGAAATTGAAGATATTGACAGTAAAGGGAGGTAACACTGAAACGATTTTTTCAATGCTAGTTGCTGGCTTCATTTATCAGATTTATCCCCCTTTTCATGTGCACTTGTTGTTCTCTTCGTGTGTTAAGTTCTCCTTTCATGTGACATTTTATCTATTTTAAAAAAAAAAACAACGTATTATTGTTGTTACTGTTATTGTTGTCAGAAGTCCACTCCAGAGAGTTTTACTCATATGATGATATCACCGAGTTCCATATTAAGAGTATAAGCATGAAGCAACACTTTCTTTAAGCAATTCCCATAGTTATAAGCGGTATTAGCAAGGAAAAATGAGGAGATACAATAATTTTTATTCTTTGAAACCTTATTATGTTTTCCCGGTTATCAAGTTTGAAAATAAGAAAATGTAAAGATATAATCCTCCGCTTTTTGCACCAAAGAACTTGTTTAGCAAAAGAAGTTGAGTAATAAACTAAATCCAGTGACAGGCCTATAAAAAACAATGTATAGTTTCACAGAGACATCGTGCTTTTTAAGACTACTCCTCCTTGGTCACAAATGTGTCTTCGAAGTTCAAGAAAATTAAGAATTTTCAAAAAGCCTTAATTTAAAAAAAAAATCAAAACTTAAATCCATGTATAGCATACCGTCTTACAATTACGTCATGATGTAGGCCCTTTGATTGTAACTTTGGTCACGTGACTTTGGTTGGCAAAATGATGCAGATTACCGTAAAGACATAGACGTCGTTATTGTAACTGATTGTTTCGTGACGTCATTTCTTAGTATCACTTTGTTACAGAACGGCAGTTACAGTGAAAGGGTCTATTACTGAGATGATTTTGAAAGTGACATTGAACACTACTATAACTAACAACAACAACATCACCAGCTGTATCGCGATTATTTTTTTGTTTTTTGTTTTGTTGTTGTTTTTTTTGGTTTTTTTTTGTTTAACGTTCCACTCAAGAATATTTCACTCATATGGAGACGTCACCCTGTAGCGGTGAAGGGCGACAAATTTTGCCTGTGCTCGGCACTTATGGCCGTAGAGCAGGGAGGGTTCTTTAACGTGCCAGCACCTACTGTGACACGGGACCTCGGTTTTTACTGTCTCATCCGAAAGACAACCGCGGAGTGGCGCTGCGGGAATCGAACCCCGGACCCTTCGATTCGAAGTCGAACACGCTAACCACTCTGCCACGGAGACCCCCTATCGCGATTATAGATATCCTACTACATTACAGTACAGATTTTACTGTCCTCCCCATTACCATATCTGTATGCCGGTAATGACAGCAGAAATATGAATATTTTAGACATTTATCGAGATAAGTGCTTCACATCATTGCTATTTTCGTCATTTAGTATTCAGCAATGTCTTATCTCTTGTCGTGGGTGACTATACTATATTGATCCAACACCACTTCTTTCAAACTAGAAATTCCCGTTTAAGTGTGTACCGCCTCTGTACATTAATCAGCTTTTAATCTGAAGAATACGTGTTAAATATAAAGGAAAAGATTTTCAAACCTTCTGTCAGTGCGCAGGTAAAGAGACAAACATTAAATACAAATAAATAGGAAAACATCGTCAGAAGAACCAGGAGGCAATGTACGAATTGATGAATATTGATTAAATACAGACCTCTGACAACCCAGAGCTGGGATCAGGTGTCATGGAGGAGCAAGTTTCCCCTTATGACCGATCAAACACTCCTCAAGTCCATAGATTCATATGAAACATTTGAGAAACGATTTCTCGTCAAAATCGGATAGTCCAGACACCTGGTCCCATCCCATTAGGAATTTGCAGTTGTTGTCCACGTTGATACCGTTTAATTTCTTAACTTGTCATATTTATTTAGACTTGAATTTTTCGAATATCACTTAGCACTTCTTCAACTTCATTTTGTTATAGTAGGAATATCTAACTACAGAGACAGAAAGATAGACATAGGCACATGAACAATATGTTAGGTTTATTTTAGAGCATTACAATATCAGCAAGTAACCTTGTCAGGTAGTCCAAACATTACCTTCATATTTATGAATTTAGTTTAAAATTTGAATACGAAAATAAATGAGAAATTCACTTGATTTTTTAATAGATGTAATGCTCTAAGTATTAATACTTCGCAATTTCCTATTTCGTCAATTATGACAAAAATGACATCCTATGAATAAAGCAGCAATTAAGCACCACCTTCAAATTTCAATACTTTTTACCACCTCACTAGGAGCATGTAGAGAGTACTTAATGACGCTGTTTATTAATCAGTGGTCTAATTGTTCGGTTTTATTTGCCTTTAATCAATTGCATTGATCTTTTTTTTCGCAAGTGCAAGAATTAAAGGAATTTACCTGAGAAATATGTCCGTTTTCACAATTTACACCTGAGATTTTTCACTACCTGCCGCTAGGATAATCAATACGCACTGGCTGAGCGCATGTCGTATTTCTATCTATGTTAGTTCACACGGAACTTCTATCATAATATTTATGTACCTGATTAAACGCTTGATGTGAATTGATGGAATCGAACGTATCAAAGCACGAGGCAAGTGACAGGTAAATCAACAGAAGCGCGTGCAGGTATTGATTGATTGATTGTATGGGAAATAAACAACCTGTGGATTTACCGAGCTTCAACACGTTAAGTCACTGTTGTGAGGAAATGTATTGTAATTAGTGATGACGTTAATTACACGTAAAGTCTTCTTAAATAAAACAAAGGAAGCCGACTCTAATGTCAGACAACATACCACGACAGAAGACCAACGAGGGGAAGGATAAATTCTAAGGTGTAATGAGTTTATCGTATCTGATTTTATGGCTTACAAATCCAATGTATGGTATTGATACTTGCTATAAAAGGTCATAAGGGTGTGGGAATCGAAGGGATTCAATCAAGGAACTTCGCTTATATGGACACGTCACTGAGTGTCTATACAGGATCATATATTTAGCATGTACTCGGCACTTACAGCCATTGTGCAGTGAGGGTTCTTTAACATGCCGACACTTATCCTGACACAAGACCTTGTCTCATCTTAAGGACAGGAAAAGTCATTCGCCTTCGCTGAATGGATTCAAACCCATGACCTCTCGATCAGTAGTCAAACACGGCTATGCTCTTAAGGGATAAACTCCTTAAAAACTGGTCAATAATAACAGAAAAAAATGTTTTTATACAATATTTGTTCTAAACCTATAGAACATTATATCATTCTATTTCGCATACAAGGTTTTAAACTCGGCAAATACATTGAATATTTAGTCTGTCACATTTTTATAAAATTGGAGGAAAAAGCTTTTTAATTAATTTTTTTGACTTGGGAGTTTCAAAAATGTGGCATTTGTTGAGATAACCAAAGAACAACACGACTAACAAAAAAAAGAAAATGGGAATGTAAATGGAATTTGGTTTTTCTAAGTTGTAAACTAAAACAAGATGTGATATTCATTATTGCTGTATAAATATAAATATCATAAATAAAGAAGCAATCGCCAAACGAATCAGTAGGCGATATACAAATTTGGACGAACACGGACCTCTGATTATCCAGGGGTGAGATCAGGTGCCAAGGAGCAAGCATCTCCTGCGGACCGGTCACACCCGCCGTGATCCCTATATCTATATCTAGTAAACGGAGTAATCCGTAGTCAAAATCTGTGTGTGAAAAATGTAATAACAATTATTAGGAATCACATTAGACAATGACAAGAATCAACAAAATATTGCTAAAAAGGCGCCAAGAGGAGAAAGTAAACAGGGCACGATAGTAAATAAAAAAATTCATACATTTTTTTCTACTTTTTAACTTTTAGCCTAATTATTCCAGTGGAACAGTATCTTGACATGTTAAATCAGATGCAAATCAGAAAGAATTTCAGAGGGCTAATGCGGGGGGGGGGGGGGGGGGGGGGNNTGAAACTGTAAGTGTGTAATCTACCGGGGGTTGGGGGCTACAAGTACGGGGTTATTGCGAGTTATTGAGTTCACGATGGATTTCCCTGTCCTTTGGATGAAACAGTAATCATAAAATTAAATAAATACCAAAGGATAAATGAAAATCTAATTACTACAACTATGACAAATCTAGAATAATGATATCTGTCTCAACGTTGAACACAAATACCAATCCCTGACGGGATGGGACCAGGTATCCAGATTAGGTCCTGTCCTACATTAGAAGTCAGAGCGTTAATGAACCTTCCCTGCTTAGGCAAACATTTTTGGTTCGTCAATGGTATTCGAAGACGTCTCCACATGAGTGAAAGGTTCTTTAGAGGGACGTTAAATAGCATCCCAAAGAATCAAGCAACAACTTTGGAAATCGACAAAAAATTCTGAATTAATGAGTCAACAAAATAAAGAGCAAAAAAGAGGCTTCAATAACAAACCTAATGGAATAATTATAAAGTGGGCTTTGTGGCCGAATGGTTAGAACTTTGGGCTTTAAACCATCTAGTCTCTCATCTCTCGCCAGCGCGGTGCGAATCCCGCTGGAACCTAAATTGCTGGTGTGAAAAAGATCGACGGTTTACTTGCGGAAGATAGGTGGTCTTCGCAGGTACATTTGTTGTTGCGTTGTTGTTGAACGTCCCACTCAAGAATA
>JACSZP010043319.1:0-23061 GCA_016161895.1 Pinna nobilis | reverse complement strand
GCGACAAATTTTGCCTGTGCTCGGCACTTATGACCGCAGAGCAGGGAGGGTTCTTTAACGTGCCAACACCTACTGTGACACGGGACCTCGGTTTTTACTGTCTCATCCGAAAGACAGGGTACCCTCCTTTGAGAAACGTCTTCTTCAGAAGGGCTGCATAGAATGAAAAACTGAATGCATCCGAGTGATCTAGAAAGATGTGTTAAGAAGTGTTGTTGTTTTTGGTTCCATTCGGAAATCAAATTTTAGAAGCGTTTTTGACATTTTTTGGACTATCATTTTTTGACATTTTCAGCCAATGTTATCAAAGGTTGACTCTGATTTCATCAGTTGGCTTTATAGAATGCTTTACATGTTATAAGATCAAGATTTACAAATACTTTCTTGAGAAAAAAATACTGAAATTTTTGAAATTTTAATGAATTTTTTTAACTTAAAAAAACAGGGGGTGTTTTTCACATTTAAGGCTTCTGTTTCTGAATCACTGCAGGGATTTAGATGAAAATTGGCAGGATTGAAGTACTTATAGTCACCTTCACATGTTGCTTTTTTTCGGTTGGATATACCCAGAGATGGACAAGGGGAGGGGTCAGAAGGGTTCCCTCCTTTGAGTAACTTCTTCTTTAGAAGGGCTGCATAGAATGAAAAACTGAATGCATTTGTGACTTTTCAGCTAATGTCTTTAATTCCTGTTTATGCTGGTATTACTCATGTGAGCGTTATAGGCCCATCTGGGCCTCTTGGTTTTTTTCCCCCGTTGCAAACCCCCTATATACCTAGCTAGATCTGCCAGCATATTTTTTTCCGCACATCGTTCGGGCTCGGCATACGCACTTTGCACGATTCAACAAAATGAATAACCGGGTTTGAAATACCCGTATGCTTATAACCTTCCGAGAACAGCAAAAAATAATTTGACATAATATTGTGCGTGTTGATGATGTGTAGATAGTTTTAGCGATGTCGTCCTCCAGATTTCAGTCCCTCTTCTTCTTGGTATTGTTTTTCGTTACTGTCACGTCAGGGAAACAAATTCTGAGTACAGGTGAGCAAATTTACCTGTAGATTTTTTTATTCTCATTATGTAGGCCCAGGTAGCAAGCTGATGATTAATGCACCTAAGCCATGACTGCTGGTGCACGAATTAGCAGTCACAGATCTGCTCGCTCATTTTCCCATATGTTTATTTTGATAGTTCACACCCCAGAAAATACAAATTTAATTTGTTAATCTTATAACAGAATCTAGGCCAACAAATAGAAACATATAATGATGAGGCCTATTGATTGTTTTATTTACATTTGCAAGGGATCCATACGTTTGATTGGTGGAGAAAATGTTCAACAAAGGAATTGACTTGATTTTCAACATTCAGTTAATTTTTGCCCTGGACTCAGAAAACTGTTAATCCAACAACAAAAAAATAGCTATACTCTGTTTTTTTAAATGAAAATTATAAAAGTCGTTGTATTTCAAAATTCTGCGAACATTATTTCATCAACTGCACTAGATAGTCAGCGGAGCCTAGAGACAAATATATTTAAAAGTTGTTTGGGGTATTTGACCTGTTTTTCGAGGAGATTTACACCGTTATGTGCTCTACCCGTGAGCAGTTTTGGCGAAACAGAGTATAATCAAGATTATTTTTAGCCTATTGATGTTTTAATTAGCCAAATATAAAATGAACATATCCTGATATATGAAATATTTTTGATAATTGTACATAACAGCCACTGTGGATGTAATTTTCAATAGCATTGGGTATCCTACTTTCCTCCCCTTGGCACGTTCACTGAACGTGTAACATAGTTTTAAAATCAGATGTGCTCGCACGTTAGCGTTATATTTTGAAATATTGTAAACTTTCATATGGCATGCATTGAAACTAGATTCCGGCACGTAAACAAAGGGCACAAGGTTACAAAAAGCACAGATTTAGGACCCAATAGTGGCAGTACAATACATATTAAGAATAACCTCCTCATTAACTAAGTTCCCAATCAATGTTGCATTTTCTAATTACAATTTACATCACATCAGAAACATGTAACTTTTATCAACTGACACCATATAATAAAGACCCTTTGATAGGTTGTGACCAAAAAAATCTAGCCAGAAAATTAGCTAATAGTGAAATTATTTCGCCAATTAAAAAAAAAGATTGGTCAATGGCCTAATTGGCTATCTACAAGGTGAGCCCTACATGTATACAATGTTTATGTATAATCAAATACGCAAACATTGCTTGATACAGAATTTGATTCAGATTACCTGAAGGACCTATTCACAAGATGTTGACCATATAAAGTATAATCTTATTGATACTAATTAAACTTAAAGTTACTCTTCAATCAATGAGGTAGTATTTTGTCAAACTTATATGAAAAGTAGAATAACCAGGGTGGGTAGGGACCTACATGTAATTTTGTTCATTTTGGGCATTATTTAAGGGTTTCCATGTGACTTTTTTACAAAAACTGACAGGGTATCAGCGAATCCCCTGGAACGTTAAACAACAACGCAACAATATGCCCTTCATTTCCTAATTTTCATTGTCCTCAATCAAGTAACATCAGATAATTTGTTTGATCATCTGATAGCATAGAATGGAACCCTTTTACATTTTGAGATGGGGCCTCCGTGGCCGAGTGGTTAGCGTGTTCGACTTCCAGCCGAGGGATCCGGGGTTCGATTCCCGCAACGCCACTCCGCGATTGGCCGTCCCTGTCTTTTGGATGAGACAGTAAAAACCGAGGTCTCGTGTCACAGTAGGTGTTGGCAGGTTAAAGAACCCTCCCTGCTCTATGGCCAGAAGTGCCGAGCACAGGCAAAATTGTTGCCCTTCACTGGCACACAGTGACGTCTCCATATGAGTGAAATATTCTTGAGTGGGACGTTAAACAACAATACAACAACTTTTCCTTCATTTCCTAATTTTCATTGTCCTCAATCAAGTAACATCAGATAATTTGTTATCTGATAGCATAGAATGGAACCCTTTTACATTTTGAGATAAAAAATATTAGCCAGAAAATTAGCCAATGATGAAACTTGTTATTCAATGTTAGTCAATGATGGAATTGACTAATTACAAAGTATGCCCTAATATTTATACACATGAGGTCTTTCTTGACACAAATGATTTTTCAATACTTAAGTAAAGGTCTTATATCACTGGGATACTTAAGTGCATATTACACCTTAAGTGGGTAGAACATACTAAACAACCCACCGGATTAACCCATTCACCCCTGAATACACATTTAGGCTTGTCTAAATCATTGCCATAAGGAAGAGTCCATTAGATTTCAGGGGTTAAAGCATTACCTGTCTTACATGTACCTGTATGTGACCAACATGCATGGTTCCCCAAATGTCTTTTTACAATGCAAATTATCTGAATTAAGAGACATCACGTGTGATGAATAATAGAAATACACCAGAAAAAAAAATGATCGAACCAGATTGAAACTTATTTTAGTAAATTAGTATATTCTTGGTATAGCATTGATGATGGGACATTTTCCATATTTTCAGAAAATTATGTAGCACTCCACCCACCTGCAAATGTGACCATCGTGTACATAGGAAATAATGATGTGTTCTTCTACTGGTTTCCACCATCTAACTATGAGATTCACCGTCCGATGAATCTGTCCACGGCACTGATTCATCAGATTCACCAAACAATCAAAGACAATTACGGGGACAGTGGAAAACTCATAACTCATCTGCTAAATAAGTTGTCCGTGGGTAGTCCACTTGTGAAAACCTTTGAGAGCGTAAGCTCAACTATGACAACTGTTTCCACAGTAAATGTCACTGAACAAAAGTCAAACGATACCGCAAGCAACGCAGATTTGAATACCAATGACACAGGAAGTAGTGATGCTGGGAGTAATGGTACATCAAGCAATGGCGACACAACAACAAAACCCCCGGACAGCAAGTCGACCACATCGTCAAATCTGGGCTACAAAGTCATTACCGAAAATGATACTGCAAATAGAGGACCTATCAACCAATCAAATAATGTCACGCATGAGTCCTGGTACGGCAAGCCCTCAGTACCGATGTCTGCAGCAAGAATCGAGTCATACATCATCTCATGGAAAGTTAAAGGAAGCAGTAAGCTTTGCTTTATTAACCAGTGATATTTATTATGTCGTTTTGATTTACGATTTCATGGAAACTTATGCTACATGTGTATCAATCTGATTAATAATTTCTCATAGATTATATCAGAGTCTTCATGGCCGGGTGGTTAGCGTGTTTGACTTTGAATTGGAGGGGCCGGAGTTCGAATCCTCGTGGCAACACTCTGAGGTTGGACATCCCTGTCTTTCGGATGAGACAGTAAAAACTGAGGTCCCGTGTCAGAGTAGGTGTTGGCACGTTAAAGAACCCTCCCTGCTCTATGGCCAGCAGTGCCGAACACAGGCAAAATTTGTTGCCCTTCAACGGCACTCGGTGACATCTCCATATAAGTGAAATATTCTCGAGTGGGACGTTAAACTACAATACAACAACAACATCATAGATTACATGTACATGTATATCGGAAATCATTAGAAATTTCGATCAGATTATCCTCATTTATGTGATGGCAGCCCGCATTTATAGAGCCATGAACAGCCTGGATAAATAAATGTCCAGGGTAATGTTCACTGTGCCTATCGCCAATGTCTCAATTTGGGAGAAGTGTTGCACATTTACTTTTACCTTAATTATTTAGAGTGTATACAAAATAGCATTATAAAATGTTGCAAAAAGTGGCAACAACAATTTCAGACCCGTGATGAGTACCACCATTGACAACATTTTATGAAGTTATTTACAGGGATTTCAATAGGTTTGGTTACCAAGTAGATGATAAATCTTCAAAAGAAGGTGGAATTCAACAATTGGGTTAGGTTCATTATTTCATTTTCACTTGAATTTTTGTCAAAATCTGATTAAAATGATAGAGCACATTTTATGGAGGTACATGTGGGTAATTTGACTGGCTACTTATGACATCCCTATGATTATTTCTAGTCACTACACTCAAAGGCTGCTGGGGTTCAGTGGTTTGGGTGTTCACCTTCTGATCGTGAGGTGATGGGATAGAATCCACTTCACACTATGGTTGGCTGTCACTGTATTTTAGATGAAGCAATAAAAACTGAGGTTCCGTTTCATAGAAGGTGTCAGCAGGTTAAAAAGCTCTCACTGCTCAATGGCTGTAAGTGCCCAGCATAAGCAAAATTTGTTGCCCTTCACCAGCATACAATAGAGTTGGTCTACATGTATAACAAATCGGCTTAATGGGAATTCAGTGCTATAACAAAGATAAATAGAATCCCGAAATGAATTACTATTTACATGTATCTATATGCATATATGTACAGTAGTAAATTCTTTTGCTTAAAACGAAGGATGTCCATAGCGAAGTCAAAAGTCAATCCCCTTTGACTTCATTATAGACCAACTCCACTGTACCTTTTTTTCACTAGACAGCTAGGGTATCAGAGACACATCCTTACCCAATTTGATTAGTCCTGACAACCCGACATATCAGATTGGTATGCTTTTTTCTATTGTCTTAGATGAGTCCATCATGGTCTATAGTGTTGACAAGGTTTAGGTTTGATCTCCAGTGTGCTCTTTTTTATGCTGTGTAGGATGTAGATCTGTTAAATACTCTATCTTACCTAATTGGGCAAACCATGACCTCAGTCAGTAAACGATCAGATTTCTAACTTCAGAAATTGAAGGTACAATCGTCAAAATAGATGTAAGATATACATTGTTGTACGCAAGAAGTTCTGAGCAAGTTAATGGAATTTGACCCTTTGTGGGGTTTGCTTAGATCCTCATGCAACAGGGTATAGAAAAGAGCTCAGTGAAAGTCTAATGATTAGAGTGATCTGTAGCCAGCCCATTGCAGATGTTTGTAGCCTGGCATACATCATCATTCTTTATCATAGATTTCATCGTCACATTTTATGAGTCTCCCAGGTGGTTAATTGTTAAATATCATCTTGTCAGCCTACATATTCATTTTAACTTTTTTTCGTTTTTTAGCCGAACGGAGTATTACAGAGGTGCCGAAGGAAAGAAAAGACTTTCACCTGAAGAACTTAAAGGAGGACACTGCATATGAGCTGACTGTATCTGTTAGATACAAGTCACAGAGTGTGTTATCTGCTGAGCCTCTGTCTTTTACAACTAAAGGACAGTCCACCAAGACAACAGGTAAGGCCATACTGACAGGTAAGGTAATACTGACAGGTAAGGTAATACTGACAGATAGGGCAATACTGACAGGTGAGGTGATACTGACAGGTGAGGGAATACTGACAGGTGAGAAAAACTGACAGATGAGGGAATACTGACAGGTGAGGTAATACTGACAGATGAGGCAATAATGAAAGGTGAGGTTATAATGACAGGTAAGGTAATACTGACAGGTGAGGCAATACTGACAGGTGAGGCAATACTGACAGGTGAGGCAATACTGAAAGGTAAGGTAATACTAACAGGTAAGACAATACTGACAGGTGAGGGAATATTGACAACAGGTTAGGCAATACTTACAGGTAAGGTAATACTGACAGCTAGGGCAATGCTGACAGGTAAGAAAATACTGACAGGTAAGACAATGCTGACAGGTGAGGGAATACTGACAACAGGTAAGGAAATACTTACAGGTAAGGCAATACTGACAGGTAGGGCAATGCTGACAGGTAAGAACATACTGACAGGTAAGGCAGAACTGACAGGTGAGGGAATACTGACAACATGTAAGGCAATACTAACAGACAAGAGAATACTGACAGGAAAAGCAATACTGACAAGTAATGAATGCTGACAGGCAAGGAAATGCTGATAGGTAAGGCAATGCTGATAGGTGGGGGAATACTGGCAACAGGTAAGGCAATGCTGACAGGCAAGGGAATACTGACAGTTAAGGCAATGCTGACAAGTAAGACAATACTGACATGTAAGGAAATGACAAAAGAGGGAATACTGACAGGTAAGGGAATGACAAAAGAGGGAATACTGACAGGTAAGGGAATACTAACAACTGGTAAGACAGTGCTAACTGGCAAAGGAATACTGACAAGAAAAGGCAATACTGACAAGCAAGGAAATGACAAATGAGGAAATACTGACAAGTGAAGCAATGCTGACAAGTAAGGCAATACTGATAGGTAATGTGATACTGACAGGTGAGGCAATATTGGCAGGTGAGGCAATGCTGACAGGGTAGGGAATATTGGCAAATGAGGCAATACCAACAGGTTAGAATTCTGACAGATGAGGCAACAGTGACAGGTAAGGAAATACTGACAGGTAAGACAGAATTGACAGTTAAGACAATACTCACAGGTAAGACAGAATTCACTACTTACTACTTACTTGTTAAGTAATTTTGTAAAATGAAAATCAAATCCATCCATGTCACTATAGGATGCTGTAATGGCATAGGGTATTATATCGTGGAATTTGTGTATTATGTAAAAAATATGAGAAATTAAGTGATTATGAATGTACAGGTAGTGTGAAAAATTTATGAGAAACAATGATTCTACCACCTTGTGAATTTTCGGGGTCAAAGGTCAAGGTCATTTAAAAAGATGACAGAATCTATCAGAATGAAAAACTGTCTACAGTTAGAGTATTAATAGCCAATATGGTTGGCTGTCCCTGTCTTTCGGATGAGACAGTAAAAACTGGGGTCCTGTGTCACAGTAGATGTTGGCACATAAATGAACCCTTCTTGCTCTATGCTCATATGTGCCAAGCAGAGGCAAAATTTGTCGCCCTTCATCAGCACACGGTGACGTCCCCATATAATACAACCAACCAACAGAGTGTTAATGAAGGATAAATTCCTTTAGAGGTCCTGTTTGGCATATCGTCTCTGCAATAATGTTTGCTTAAGTGACTGTTAAAGCCCATTGGACCTCTTGTCTCCGCATGTCTATTAGGACAATTTTCCGTTCCCACAGGAGTTGGCAAGCTCATCCAAGCTCCTCCCGTTATCCCATCTGACATTTAATAACTGTATGTTTATCAGGACCATTTACTTTTCAAAAAGGAGTTAGCAAGCTCCTCCCACTGTCCCATCTGACATTTAATCGTTGTATGTTTGTCAGGATCATTTTCTGTTGCCACAGGAGTAAACAAGCTCCTCCCACTGTCCCATATGTCATTTAATCGTTGTATGTTTGTCAGGATCATTTTCTGTTCCCACAGGAGTTAACAAGCTCCTACCACTGTCCCATATGTCATTTAATCGTTGTATGATTGTTAGGATTATTTTCTGTCCCAACAGGCATTAGCAAGCTCCTCCCACTGTCCCATATGTCATTTAACCATTGTATGTTTGTCAGGATCATTTTCTGTTTCCACAGGAGTTAACAAGCTCCTCCCACTGTCCCATATGTCATTTAATCGTATGTTTGTCAGGATCATTTTCTGTTCCCACAGGAGTTAACAAGCTCTTCCTACTCTCCCATCTGACATTTTTGTAATCTTTTTTTTCAGAGTGTCTGTGTAACAAGATTGGGACAGTGGCTGGTGACATGAATTGTGATGTGCGACACCTGTATGACCTGACCAGGATTTGTAAGTGTAAGAAGGGGTACGCAGGCCTGTTCTGTCATGTGTGTGACTTTGGATACTACAGGATGGGGCCAGATATGCCATGTTATAGATGTCCATGTAGTTCCTTGACCTCCAACACTGCCTGTCATTTTGGTAGGTACAAGAGAATATTTACAGTAAAACCTCAATATTAAGACCTCCTTATTGACTACTGTAAACTGCTGTCACTTGTATTGCCATTGAAGTATGACAAATTTTGCCTATGCTCAGGTCTTATGGCTGTAGAGCAGGACTTAAATCTGTAGCTGAGGCCCTCGTGGCTAAGTGTTTAGTGCATTTTCCTTCTAATCGTGAGGTCATGGGTTAGAATCCATGCTGCGCTTTAGTTTGCTGTCCATGGCCTTCAGAAGAGACAACACAATGCAAGGTCCCGTGTCACAGTACATGTCAGCATGTTAAAGAACCTTACCTACTTTATGACCATAAGTGCAGCCCGAATTTGTCGCCCTTCAATAAGTTTTGGTGACATCTCCATATAAGTGAAAGATTCTTGAGTGGGACATAAAACAACAATACAACCAACCAACCAACTACAGTCAGCTCCGCAAATAACAAGATTGCATGTAACACGAAGATTTCTATTCCCAGTGCATTTTCCATGCATTACTTTGTAATTTTGAGTAATTAAGATCGGCTATGACGAGAAAAATATCTTGCTATTCTAAACTTCGTTGTAGTGTGTGGAGTTGACTGTACTTAGTACCCTTTTGTGACTTGGAAGATAACAAGTCCCCCTCCCTGGGTGAAAGATGACAATGGGGGAAAAATGGCTCTACAACACCCCTCTGAGCACATTCCAATGTGCTACAAACCCGGTATTCTGATTATTCTATTCCTAAATAATTGAAAAACATTAAGTCTGTCTTGATTTTGTTTTATGGTGTGTTATTGTTGTATCATTCTTTAACGTCCCTTTTAAGAATATTTCACTCATATGGAGATGTCACTGTGTGCCGATGAAGGGCGACAAATTTTGCCTATGCTGGGCACTGCTGGCCGTAGAGCAGGGAGGGTTCTTTAATGTGCCAACGCCTATTGTGACACGGACCTCGGTTTTTACTGTCTCATTTGAAAGACAGGGATGGCCAACCGCAGCGTGGCTCCAGGCGGACCTGAACTCCAGACCTGAACCCCTAACCCTTCGATTAGAGGTCCAACATGCTAACCACTAGGCCATGGCGGCCCCTGATTTTGTTTTGCACATGGTTCTGTCTTATCATATGATGACAACAAATTGTGACTTGTGGTGAAGTTCTGTTTTATAGAGTTCTTTAATTCCACCTTAACTCATAGCAAATGTTCATTCTCAATATTTTCCTATTTTGTAGAGGAAGGTTACCTGTTCTGCGATGCTTGTGTTACTGGTTACTCTGGAAACTTGTGTCATGAGTGTCATCAAGGGTACTTCATGAACAGGACGACTAAGACGTGTAAGCGGTGTAACTGCCACAACAACTCTTACGACTGTGTACAGTCCTCAGGTAAGTCTACTGAGAGAGAGCTATCGTGGCTCCCATGGTAGTAAGCACCACTGTGGCTCAGTGATCAGTGTATTTGCCTTCTGATACTGGGGCTCAAATCCACTTTTGAGAGTTGACCACTGTGACGGTACTACTATCATGAGAGAAATATTAGTCTGAGAAACTATTCTTAGTCTATTAAACATTTCTTTCAATAAAATCTCTTTTGAGAGACCACCTCTCTTGAGAGACCACATTCCCATGTCTGCCAAGGTGGTTTCTCAAGACAGTTTTTACTTATCACTACATGAATTAGATTAAGAGTTAGGTTTCAGAGTTTTCAGTTATAAGAACATGTTGTATACTTTTAATGTTATTACCAAAGTGACCCATGTCGCATTGCCTTTGTGAGAAAATTCACCAGTATACTTGTGGAGGGGCCTTCGTGGCCGAGTGGTAGCGTGTTCGACTAGGAATCGAAAGACCTGGGTTTGAGCAGCCTCAATGCTACTCCGCGGTTGGCCGTCCCTGTCCTTCGGATGAGACAGTAAAAACAGAGGCCCCATGTCACAGCAGGTGTTAGCACGTTAAAGAACCCTCCCTGCTCTACGGCCAGCAGTGCCGAGCATAGGCAAAATTTGTAGCCCTTCACCGGCACACGGTGACTTTTTCATATGAGTGAAAGATTCTTGAGTGGGACGTTAAACAACAATACCATACCATACCATACTTGTGGAAGGCTGGTGGTCTCTTCCTGGCTCATATAACTGAAAGATTGATAAGGGTAGCGTAAATAAGAAACAAAATAAAACACCTCCCCCCCTATCTGGGGAGATGAGGGGGTATATTGCTTTTGTCTCTTTGACTGTTTGTATGTCTGTGATCTGTAAAACTTCACCTTGCTCATAACTTTTAACATCATAAGGCTTTCATGTTTCACATGTGTACTTGTATGTCCCTTGACAAGACCCACTTTTGGTACCATGACTTCATGATAATGACCTTGTTTTGACCTACTTTCCAAACACTTACTTTGCTGCTTTACCAGGCCATTTGTGTTGCAGTAACTGATCTATGTTGCTAATTTTTTTATCATTTTACAGGTGAATGCTTCAACTGCAAGCACAATACAGCAGGCTTTAGCTGTGAAAGATGTCGCCATGACTACATTGGGGATGCTATCAAAGCAAAAAATTGTACACATAAATGTAAGTGCCCTGTGTGATCAGGTCATTGTGCTGTAATTCTGTTGTTATTTGCCAGAATTTCATTTTCATGTTTGTATGCAAGAGCATTTACTCTTGAAAACAAAGTTCTTGCTAATTATACTACTTTGACATAAATATGAAATAAACACCATGAATTTTAATTCAATAAATATAGTCACAATCTGATTTATATTATTTATGAAAATTGGATTTTATCACAAGTGGCATATTTTCCTGAAAAATGTACAAACTTTGATCAATTGAAAAATTGCTTACTTAAGATTACGAGTTATTTTATTTGAAGATTTTTTTAGAAAAGGCCCCTGGTCTTTGGAAGGTCATTTTGGCTTTGCAATGGAGTCCTCATCTTCAGAACAGTCACGGGTTCAAACCCTCAGGTAGGACAGTTAAAAATTGAGGATCTGTGTCACAGTAGGTGTTGGCACTTTGAAGAATCTTTGATGCTCAGTGGCCTTGTGTGCTAAGGGTAGGCCAAAATCTGAAGCCCTTCAGCAGCATTTGGTGACATGTCCATACAAGTGAAAGATTCTTGATTGAGACGTTATGCAACACAACTATGCTGACCTTTATATTCTTTGTTATTTGCAGCACAAGTGCAACCTCAGCAGTCCCTTGCCACGGGATGGATTGCTACCATAAGTGTTGCCATATTGTTAATTGTGTTTGGAATTCTGGGATTTTTCTTGTACAGGAGATATAGATACTATCCCTCAAATCGTCCATTCTGGACGGTGGAACTCAAGGATGACCATGAAGGGGTCAATTTTAGCTCCGTTCCAGAGGACGAACTGCACGGTCGAGATGATTCTGATTTCTACGAGAAGCAAGGAGGGAAGAGAGGAAGGGATGGATCCCAACAGTATTCCCACCTCACGGAGAGTACATGATGATGGCAGAAACACACACAAATCCAGTTAAACTATTTGATCTGTCCAAGGTTCTTATGATTTCCTACTTGTCAGTAAGATATGGTATCAGTTTAGTTTTCTCTTGTGGATCCCATTAGTATTTCCACCTCACAGAGAGTTCATGGTGACGACGGAAACACACACAAATCCAGCTACTGTACGTGTACTTATTTCATCAGACTATCATTTCAGCACTGTATATGGGTTTGGACAATATAGCACAATCCTAAGCATTAAAAAAATTATGTGTAGTTTTTATGCCCCCAGAAACCAAGTTCTGGAGACATTGTTTTTGGTCTGTCCATCTGTTTGCTTACCCGTTTGTCCGCCAAAACTTTAAATTTGCCATAACGTCTGACTTGCTAGTGATGCGGCTTTCATATTTCACATGTGTTTTCCTTGTGACATGACCTTTATGTTGGTACCATATTTTTTTACCTTGTGACCTTGACCTTAGACTTTAACCTACTTTTGAAAAATGACAAATTTATGATCGGTAATTGATAAGGCCTTCATATTTCACATGTATATTCCTTGTGTCAGGATCTCTCTGTTGGTACCATAAATTTTTACCCTCTGACCTTGACCTCGTGACTTTGACCTACATAACTCATGCTGCGATACATGTATTCTTAACAGGTTTTGTTTTATAAGCTGAGCTATACATAAGTGATATAAATTATAAACCTGTGTTCAGTAGACTGACAGTGAGGGTGTCTAGAAAAGTAGCCACACAACTCTTGTCACCCCTCAAAAATGATAGACTCTTCCTTAAATCAAAGATTTAGGTAAATCCAAATGCGTCTTTAGGGGTGAATGAGTTAAAATTTAAAATGAATCTCTCCATAGTAAACAGATGAATGAATAATACTAGTAGTTACATAGGCAAGTGACCAGATCACTTAGTAAAAAATACAACTTAAAACTTAATCTGTGAGAGGAGGGTCAAGGGGGTCTGGACCCATCATGGAATTTGCAAAGTATATACCATCATTGGTCAATGATGCTTAAATGCTTATTTTAACAAGGTTATTTGTTTTATCTTGCCACAAGGCAGACACCACTGGAAATTTTTACACCCACACCCCAGGAAAAATTCCTGGATCTGCACATGCTTTAGCGCTGCACTTGCATTAGTGCTAGAAAGAGAATGCGAAAGATGTTAATATTAGAACACCGCTGAAATAAGTGCACGTACAGTGAACTTCCTTGTCTGTCCACGATTCTTATGATTTCCTGCTAATATGTAAGATATGCTATTATTTCACATATGTTGTTAAGTTTTTATTTTATACAGTCGGCCAGATTCTTTTTTTTTATTTCGTTTAAGGTGCTTATGTATCAAGGACGCTCTGTTTTGTCTTTCGACTATGAAATATTTCCGTCTTCTATTGAGATGGCTTCTTATATAGAGTTTTAACCAAAATCAAATATGGGTCCAAGGAATTTGGCAGGATGTCTGTTCATAGTTCTGCACCTGATGTATACAGCTACTGAATGTTTCTGTCAGTGAGGGGATCGGATTGGGATCTAGACACAATATGTGGTCAAATGTGCTAAATAATAAATCCGTGAAAAAAATTAAAAAAGAAAAAACAGCTGTAGGGGTAGAGCAAAATATTTGTGTTGTGTGTCCACTCTCCTGCCATAGGGGACCACTCAATAACCAGGGTATATTCTATTACATGTATATGCTTGTTTTGATGTCACTATGGGACTTGCACTTTTGGATATTATAAAAAGGGGCATATCTTGTTATAACCTTGTTGGACACAGCTTTTTTAAGTATTATTTTGTATGGTCAGTATTTTGACCACCATTTGTCTTCGTCTTACCATGCCAGATCACCACGTCTCCCACTATCCAGCGGCCCTTTTCACAAAGAATCTTACGACAAAAATCACTCGTAGTCGTATGTGTATGAAATTTTTTGACAAATTCGAAATGTAAACAAACGAATATTGCCACAACCTGATTTACATGTATATCATTCATGTTCATCAAATTTCATCACAATTTTCCAATTTTACCAGGAAATATACAAAATATGATCCATTGAAATATTGCTAACTTACGATTACGAGTGATTTTTATCGTAAGATTTTTTGTGAAAAGGGCCCCAGATACCTAGGGTAGTGAACATGGATAGATACTGAAAGTCCAGAAATCATATATATTTGTCTTTAAAATCTCAACTGACAATGCCTTAACATTTTTCTTTGAACCAGGGGATGGGTTAGAGTTGATAGGAGGGGAGGGTATTTGTAAATAAATATTGTAGTTTAACTACAGATAGAATCTCCCACTGAATATTGCTATTTCATATTTACATTCTCAGGTTCATGTTATGGCTAGATATTAGGAGCTTGTAATACGTCGGTTTTGAGATACTTTCCCTTTGTACAACTCTTCAGTGTGAAGACGCGATTAGCTGGCGAAGTATGCAGGAAGGTGGGACTGTTCTCGTTTGATAACTACCCGTGTATCTGCATATCAGTATTGTTATTAAGATATACCACATTTCAACGTTATTAAACGAATATATCTAGGTATCTTCACCTATTAGAGGATAAATTTCATTCTTTTTCACCATGATATAAATGCTTTACGTTTGTGGTAATGCTATACCCTTTGCTAACTTTGGAAAACAGTCCCACCTGCTCCGTTAAGCAACATCCAAATACGCCTCCAAGAGCAGAAGAGCTACAATCTCAAAACTCCTGTATTGGTCGATTTGCCGATCTGTAATGATGTGTAGGTATAAGCAAGCTGATTCCCTGTATTCTGATTGGTTGGTTACTTTTTCACCTATGGGGACTTAAAGGCATCATTGGCCGTCTGACGGCTGGTACTTATACATGATTGGTTGATTTTCCCTGCGGTAGTATCAGCAATTCACCTGTTTTCCATTCGTTTTTTTTTTTCAACGATAATAGCTGTATAACACAATTTTTGTCCTGGCTTGTAGAAATTCAGGGAAAATATATTTAGGGACCAAGCTTGATTAAATCTAAGATAATTATGTTTATATATATATATATATATATATATAACTATATATATCACTTCTTCTATTTCATTCCCGACCACCAATTCATACAAATAATTCCTCTCATTTTCAAACCAACATATCTGATAAATGTTCCATTCTCATCTACCCTTGCTTAAGTTGTAATTTTTGTTGCATAGTTGTTTAATGTCTCACTCAAGCATCAAATTTTACTTAAATGGAGACATCACTCATGCCAGTGTAGGTCAATAAATTAAATCTATGCTCAGTCTATTGACTGTAGAGCAGGGAGGGTTCTTTAATGTGCCAACAATGTGGGAAAACCCATGTCAAAGTAGATATCGGCACATTAAATAATCCTCCGTGCTCTACAGCCACTAGTGCTGAGCATAGGTAAAGGTTGTCTCCCTTCACTGGCACACTGCATGTAATAAGTGAAAGATTCTTGATTGGGACATGAAGCAATAATACAACCAACATGCACATGCATACGCATACGCACATACATGCTCACGCTCTGACACAAATATTGAGAAAGTATTTTTCTGCCTGTATCTCTCCTTATTCTATAGGTTATTTCATTCTCTTCAATTGACCCATCGCTAAATGCCCAACAAGGTACCCTTTGGCAAACTTTTCTATTATTTGACATCAAAAAGTACACGTAGAGGCAAATATTAGACGCTTGGTGATAGGTCAATTGTGGTACCGTCCAGTAGCTTATCATTTTGTTGTGAATTTTTGAATTTAAGATATTTTTTATAAAATCCATTACACAATTACATGCAGCTAATGGACATATGAAGTTTGGATTTGTATGCCTTAACCCTTTCAACCCCAAGTACCAGAATGGTATGCTCTTTTCTATAGTCTGGGCCAGTCTATTTTGGTCTGTGGGGTTGAAAGGGTTAAAGTGTAGTTTTTGTATTCTATAATTACTATTGTTTTTTTTTTAAATGAGGAAGGGATTTTATTAGTTAATGAATTTTACATGCATCCCACCATGCCTTATTCAACATACGTCAACACCCAAGTGTAACTTTGAATTGAAAGGCCATTACTTGGCTCTAAATGAATTTGTTATACATATAATTCTTCTGTATAGTATTTGGTTCTGATCATTTAAAAAAGTGGGAAATTTACTTTTGTGTCTGTGTACATGCATACATATGTAACTCTTTTCTTTTTTTGTTTGTGTGTCATATCGATAAGATTTTATTTCATATTTCTGTGGTTGTTATTCTATCAAAAATTTCTAAATTTGTGAAAATTGTGAAATCATAAACTACTTTTTACATTTTTTTAAATTTTTTTTTCAATTATTAATGAGTTGTGAATATTGGTATCTCCCACTTTAGAAGGGTAAATTTATAATTTTTGTCCTTATATTTTCCTCCATGCTATCTGCATCATTCTGCCTGCATTTTCCACAACATATTCAAATTTAGATTGTTAATGGAAATTAATCTGCATTTTTTTATCATTATTAGAAAAGTGTGATGCAGAATTAGTGTCTCAGTTTCACCCCAATGATCAGTCAATACTGAAACCTGTTGTCATGCCATAGCAGCATAATTCGTTATACTTATTTTTTTGACATTTGTACTAAAAATTTCAATGTAAAAAAGAAATAATTGTCCTAAGTGCTTCTTGAAATAGCTTGGCCAGTGTGAGATTGGTTAGTGAAATGTATTAAACTGGTTGTGCCTTTTTGTGATCTTAATATGTATAAGAATACAGACCAGTGGGAGTTGGTTGGAGAGTTGTTCTACTCAGGTTCTGACTCGATGTGTTTTTTTTTTAGTTTGAAAAGAAATATCCATTTCTAACCGAACCAGGGGCCGAATGGTTAATATGTGAGTTCGACTTCGAATCAAAGGGTCCAGGGTTTGAATCCCCGTAGCGCTACTCCATGGTTGGCCTTCCCTGTCTTTCGGATCAGACAGTAAAAACTGAGGTCCTGTGTCACAGTAGGTGTTGGCAAGTTAAAGAACCCTCCCTGCTCTATGGCCAGCAGTGCGGGGCATAGGCAAAATTTGTCGACCTTCACCGGCACATGGTGACGTCTCCATATGAGTGCAATATTCTTGAGTGGGACATAAAACAACAATACAACAACAACTAAACAAAACAGAACTGACTATTCAACAAATGTGTCATGATGTAGATTCATTGATTAATTTATGTGATTTATGTTTTTGCTTGATTGAACACAGCTTTTCAAATTTTTGGTTTAATATAGAAAGAGTAAGTATACAAGAGTAAGGTTGTATGTAGGATATGATTTTTTCTTTGTATAACAATTGTAAAATTTAAACTTGGTAACATATCATCAAATGCTTTTTTGTGATATTTGTTTTTCATTTGAAACTTCTTGATTATTTTTCATCTAATATCATAAATGAGAATTGAAATCGTGTGGTAGACATTTTACTATAATGAATGAGAGAGACAAAATCTTATTTTATTGAAATTTGCATATTTGTGATTTTAAATCTTTTTTTTTTTCCTAAGCATAAACATTTTTGTGATTCAGCAAATGTGTATTTAGTGTACAGACAAAAAATATCAGTTTTTTTTTGTTTGAATATGTCAGCAATGTTGTATCAAGTAGATACTGTAAATCCAGTAATATTCACGAGAATTTTATTTTCACGTAATTACGCGAGTGCACTCACTCGCGAAAATAAAGTCCTCGCTAAATATACTAACATGATGTTAACTTGCATCAAACAACACAAACTACTAACTTAAATAAACATGCGCGAAAATAAAGTATCGCGAATAATAATATGACCATTGATTCGCTAAAATAAAGTTCCGTGAAAATTTCTGGATTCACAGTAGTCAGAATGTCATTCCAAATTATAGAAAATAATCTTTAGAGAGATATCTAGTCGCTCGAATTAGGAAATGATTATTTTTACAGTGTTAGTGTTTTATCAGCTCGGTGTCAATTTTTCCATGTGAAGAAATAATCATCATTTGCTGACTTTTCAAATTACAGATGAAATTATCTATGAAAACCACTTGATTTTGTGACTGAAATTGGCCGGATGAGAGAGGTGGTCATCTAGAGGAGGTCAGAATAGCATATATTTATGATAATAAAACTAATTTTTATGGAAGGTGGTCTACTATTTGAGGTGGGCTTCATAATTTGCATATGTTTAATAGGAATATTGACATGCTTAACAGTCACGTTCATGCACTGACATACCACTGGGCTTTATTTGGCGCTTAACACAAGTGTGCAACATAGAAAACACATCAACACCCATTCAGAACTTCACTTAACTACAGGTATCCATAGGAACGCTGTGGCGTTGTATTTAGTGCGTTCGCTTGCTGATTGTAAGGTCGTGAGTTCGAATCTGAGTCATGCTGTGGTTTGCTTTCTCTGTCTTTTGGATGAGAGAGCATAAACTGAGGACCAGTGTTAAAGTATGTGTCAAAATGTTAAAGAACTATGGCCATTCATGTTCGTGCAGAACATGTGTCATATTTGTTGCCCTTTACCTGCACATGGTGATGTCTCAAAATAAAAAAAGACGCTTTAGTCGAATGTTTTACAGCAATGCATCCAACCAGGTATTCATACAAGACTTAAAGATACATTTGGACTCATTTTCATCTTCACAGAATTGAAAAATTGAAATATCACATATGCACCAGCATATAATTAGAGGATGTAGCCGATAAAATACAAAAAATATGCACGCAATATATAGATATCGTTGTTTAAAAAATAAAAAATACACTATTACGGGCTGTATTCATTTCCATCCATGTTAACAGACATGGTCGATGCCTAGTTAGTAGGGCAAATAACGTGAACAAAACCTGTCCCGCACGGACATTTAAACGTTGATTTGACTATTTTTAATATGTAAATGGCTTAATTGTATCTATTTGAACACGATTCCGTCGTTATCTCGTGTATGACAAATTTTTGCTAAATGAGTCTAAGTGTACCTTTAACGTAAATATTCATACAGGATTGAAAATAATGAAATCAAAAATATAGTTCAAGATATTTCAAACACTTATAGGGAACAATGCGGAGATCTGCATTAAAAAACAAAAAAATAGAGGATCTTGTTTGGGAGATTCTCCATAATGAGAGAGAAATATAGGTAGTTCATGCAGTGCAAGCCAGTTACTTGATAATTGATATTTTCACCTTTGAGAATTACTTAAGTAATCTATTGATATCACACACGTATTTGATTACTATAGAAAGAAATTAGTCTGAGAAAGTGCACATGGTGTGAAAATTCTCAAGATTTGAAAAAAGCACCTTAAGCTGAGTAAAAAATTGAGAATTTATGGTTCTTAGTGGGAGCGACAACTTCTTAATTTTCAAATTATTCTGATTTTTGTCTTTCAGAGGAGACAGTAAAAACCGAGGTCCCTCGTCACAGTAGATGTTGGCACGTTTAAGAACCCTTTCTGCTCTATGGCCAGCAGTGCCAAGCATAGGCAAAATTTGTCGCCCTTCACCGGCACACGGTAACTTCACCTTATGAATGAAATATTCTTGAATTGGACATTAAACTACAATATAATACAATTTGATTTTTGTCAGGCTTCAAGCTTTCACAGTTTAGTGTCAATCTAATAAAAAAAAATATAAATAAAACCATAGTCTCATGTCACTGTAGGGGATGGCACGTTATAGAACTGTCAAATGGCCCTACATGTAAGTGCTGAGCATTGGCAAAATTTATAGCCTTTATAGACTCACAGTGCGATGTACCCTTGTCCCTTACGGCCATTGAGCAGTGAGGGATCTTAAACGTGCAGATATTTACTGTGACAGGGAATATTGGTTCTTACAGTATCATCCAAAAGGTGACGAAAGCCAATCATAGTGCGACTCGGATTCAAGCCTGTGATATCACAATCAGAAGGCAATCACCCTAGCCACTGAAACTAGAGTTTAGTATTTGACTTCAAGTGCTTGTAGTTATAATTAGTCAATGTATTCATTCTTGGTATTCTATTTTTCTCCACTTGAACTTTTGTTGTTCGTGTTGTATAAAATTGTGTACATAATAAATCTAGTCAATACACTACTTCTGTAATCAATGTAATGTGCTTACTGTTCCCTGTGTATCTTGTATATAAATCTGTGTACATTGCAGATCTTAAGTTAGTCATTTACGTTGTCATTGTATATAAGCTAATCTTCGATATATGTCCTTTTTTCTGATCTTTGAGTGCATAGCCCTGTTAATTCACGTATTTCTCATTTTTCTTTGTTTTGGGCTATTTATTTTCTTTTTTTCATTTGCGAGGGGAGAAATGATGCTTTGATGAATAACACATTCTGATAAACTCACTAAAACCGTTTTACAGGACATTCCTGAGAGAGAGAGAGAGAGAGAGAGAGAGAGAGAGTAGGAACTTACAATATTCAACTTTTCTAGAGTTATATTTGTAAAAAATTAAACTTAAGTATTCTTCATGTCTGAAAACCAAATTTGCTCTGTTGGAATTATGGAAATTTTATCTTTGTGTAAAAAGTTTAGAAGATAGAGAGAAATATAGGAAGTTTTTTATACCTTAAATCTCAGTTATTTGTTTGTGATTTTTTTTTTTGTCAAGAGAAAAGAAACTACTTTTGAAAGGCCATAGATTTTTTTTCATAAAAGATTGAGCCACAATTGAAGAAGTGCAATTATTTTTCATTCTGGAAAATTATATAGCCACAAGAGCTCTGGTTGATCTACTTAATGTGATGATATCCTATACATTACTGTTTAATGATTGTAACTGCCTCCGTCTTATTGGATTTATTCTTAATTTGTCTCTTTCCCAGTTTTTATGAGACACAGGGAACATATTGAAAGAAAATTTTTAATTGTGAATTTTCATTTACTATTGAAGTTCAGAATTTTTGGAATCAGGTCTGGCTAGATGTTTAGTCTTGTGTAATTCAAGGTATGTTCATAGTTTACAGAATTTAAATTTAAGTTAAAAACTTCCTACATGATATTCGCAACCCTGCTATAAGTTCACATATATTTTTTTAATTAATCAATATTTGTGCTATTTACTTCTATTTAAAAAAATACTTTAGTTTTGCTTGTCTTGTTTCTAACCAACTTTTATTGATGGTTTAACACTAGTCTCTTGTAGTTTTGTCTCATCCTTGCTTTTTTTTCTACTAACATTGTGATTTTCTAAATCACAGATCTTTTTATCAGTATTCAGTGAACTACGGCCAATTCAAGGTTTTTTATATGCCCCCTGAATAGGAGATTTAGGGGCATATAGTTTTTGTCCTGTCCGCTTGTCTGTCTGTTTTCCCACAATACTTTAACCTTGATCATAACTTTTGAATGATAAGTGATAGGGCTTTTATGTTTTACAAGTGTATTCCTTGTGACAAGACCTTTCAATGGGTACCAAAATTTTGACCTGTGTGACCTTGGATTTTGCATATTTCATAAATAGATTCCTCATGGTCAGATCTTTCATTTGCTACCAAGGCTTTTGACCAAGTGACCTTAACCTTGGAGTTTAACCTACTTTTTATAACTTCACTGCAAAATTACTTTGCTACTGTGTTGGGGGACAATAGCGTTTCATAAACACATCTCGTATATTCAGGACCTCTACCTTTAGAACATATCTATCAGAAAAAAACAGTAATTAAGTGAGAGAGAAAAAACCAGGAATTTACAGAGGCTTAAGAAATTCAGTGCCTTGCTTGACCCTAAACAGTAAGTTTATCACCATTAATTAATTGTCTATTTAGTTGTCATTTTTGATGAAGAGTAATTTTGTCATATAGTTCATTGTTGTTACAGACACTGACTTAATGACAATTTTCCACACAAAAAAAAACACCACATGTGGACCTACAACTTGTTGCCGATGGAAAAATGATTTAGGTACTGGATACATGCGGGTGAACATGTACTACATGTTTACATTTTCTATCAACCCTTTAAACCCTAAGTATCCAAATGGTATGCTTTTTTCCTATTCTTTTAGATCAGTCTATCATGATCTTAGGGGTTGAAAGGGTTAAGAAAAATACTTGACATGCCAATTATGGTTTCAAGTACATATCTATTCTAAATTTTCAGAATTTCACTTGTACATGTATATTATTTTTCTCTATATTTGACGGTTGACCTTTAAATCAATCCGTAAATGGTTGCTTAATTTAAAAAAAAGAATTCAACTTTGAATGGCTTGATGGTAAAAATAACATTTACAAAATAAGTATCTGTATATTTTGTTGATCCTGTGTTTTCAGTATTCCTTTCCTAACTTTTTAAATTGTAAACAAGTAGTGAAATTGCTTCATGTAAACTTTTCGTAATAAATTTTATTACTCAATGATGTGTCAAATCTTTCTGTTTTGAATTTGCTTTGCTTGTCGTTTGTTGTTTATATGGAGAACGTATCATATTAGAGCTATTTCACCTGTCTAGGGCATGATTTCTACATTTGTTATTATACCACCCCCAACCCCTGTCAACAAAGTTATAGGGGGTATACTGGATTCATCATGTCTGTCTGTCTGTCTGTTTATTCCTGTACTGTAACTCTAGTATCTTTGGGTCTATAATATTGATACTCACAAGGGTTGCCCGTGAGTCTAGAAGGATTCAAATTTATTTTGGGGTCGGAAGGTCAAGGTCACATGACTCAGTTCCTTGAAAAAGGTTTCTGCACCATAATTCTAGAACCTGTAGGTCTACAATGTTGATACTTCACACATGGGTTGCCCACGACTCAAGGAGGATCCCTATTGATTTTGGGGTCAGAAGGTCAAAGTT
>JACSZP010043301.1:0-10995 GCA_016161895.1 Pinna nobilis | reverse complement strand
GGTCTTTTATGATAGTAGTCTCTCAAGACAGGTGGTCTTTCATGATGGTGGTCTCTCATGAGAGATTCTTCTGTAATGGCCTCTCATGAGAGGTTCACTATAGTATGTATGTTGCATGTTAGGAAAAGTTGATTTTCAAATCCTCTTCCTTGTGATATTATATTTTTTTCTTCACTAAAAATAGGTCTTGACTAGCAGATTTCTATGTAGAGAACTGTACCTTTTCCAATGATTTTATTCCATAACTTGTTAATCATTCCAGCACCACCAAACTATGTTACTAATCATATCGCTCTTGCCATGTTATTTTTTCCCCTAGATGCTTTCAAGGGAATTAGATTAAGGTGCTTTGGGATTATTAACACTTATTACAGATGTAGCTGGTAAAACAAATGAACTCGACCACAATGATATATTTATTATTTTTGTAACTTTTTTCTCTCAGAGGTATATCAACACGAAAGTAAGACTACTGCCGAGTGATTAAGCTCTCTGTGTTCTGAACTATTAGGAGTAATAACTAATTAAGGAAATTGCATGACAATCATACTTGATTAAAGTCATATTCCAATGTGTATTTGTAGTTTATTATTAGAATGTGTTTTATTTAAATTAAATCAGAATAAGGTGAAACAGACCAATCATGTATTCCCCCATGCCCATGTTTCTGTTTAACAGTTAGAATCTACCATAGTCATACATACATTTCAGAATTACAGATGTTGCTTGTACTGTGGTTGATCAGTACATGAATTGAAGACTTGTATAAACACTTATATGCACTACTGGATAGAGGTTTGCCACTGTTCTTATCGTAGCCAGTTATACAAAGGCTACATTTTGTGTGTTGACTTAGGATGATCGTTGTTGGATGATGGTTATTTACTCTGGTGGCCAATAACAAGTGTTTCAGACATGGCTATGTTCAGACGCAAAATTTTCCGTGCAGATTGTGGTTCCAATTATTGATGCCGCTTTTGCACTTATAAGAGACTGGTATATCAGAGTTACTAACTCTGAAATATTTTGGATAGTCAAGCGTGAAAATGTTTGATTGTCCACAGATGGTACAGCACTTATTGGTAATCTCAGTGATCCACCATTAGATAATGTATGAGGTAAGTCAAAGGGGATTTAATGTTAAGACTGATTTTCACCAGCAGTTTGAATTTTAGTTGCCCTTTGTTTTTTTGTTTTTTTGAAGGTCAAATTTTTTGCATGATCAGATTTTATGAAGTGGGATGTAGGCCTACATATTCAGTGTTTTCCCTAAGAACCGGCTGGCGGCCAAATTGACCGTTTCAAGCTATTTTTTGGCCGGTTCAAATCTAAGTTTTGAACATCTTTTAGAGGGGAGAAACCCCCAAGACCCCTGTTCTTGGCCTGTTCAATTCATTTTCAAGCCTGTTCAAATGAAATGAAGGGAAAACACTGATATTAATCTGGAATGTATTTTACTTTTTCAATTGCTCTGATGAAATATTCAGATTTATTAAGTATTTGTCGGGCAGTTTTATTGGAAATGATGTATCAGATGAGATCATCATAGATAATTACTTTTTGATGCAATTCCCCAAAGATATGAAACTTGTATCAGGTGTAGTTTTGAATTAGTGTGATTGTTCATTTGTCATGGTAATTGGTCTAGCTAGAGAGACTATAATGGTGGTTAGGTACAATGTGCTCACCAACTTGTTGGCGAGTTGTTTTTTTTTGACGGTACGGGCTCTACATTGTTTGTAATTTGGATTTACCAATGATATAGATGTAGCCAGGAAATAAGGTAAACTTTTGTGAGTGCAGAGAGGGAAATATCATTTATCTAATATTTACTTATCTGTATTACATCTTATCAGTTTTATATTCTAGCTGTTACAGTCTCATGGTGACTAGTTCCACACAGCATTGTCAGAGGATATAGATTTTCCTATTGAGATTTTGTTTATTTTACTCTCTTACATCCATGTGAAGCATTGTTATGCTAATTCTTCAAATGTAGCCTAAGTAATCAGCAATACCTTTAGACAATAGTGGAGTGAAATGGTTAGTACAAGAGCCTAGAATGTCAAAGCAGTTTTTAAGTTTAAATCTGATTGGAGACCCTCTTAATGACCTTAAGCTTCGAGCACAAGTTTAGATTTGAAGACCTTTTGTTGTTTTCACCATCTCTATTTCAACGAAAGATTCATGATTGAGGGTTGGTACCAGTACTCTTCATATTGTTGCCATTTTGAGAGTGTATAGCTCATTATTATAGGCCTCCCTCATTGATAAAACACATTTATTGCGTGATTAAGTGCAGTCACAGGTCAGCCTGGAGATAAAACTTCATAAATCCTTGTGTGCAGCTATCATACATGTATCTCTCAGAAGCCAAAGTGACATAATCACAACAGGTAGTAGAAGGACTTCACAAAACGTTTAAGTGAAATAGAATTCATCTCGCTTTCATCAGCTTTCCTGCTTTGGACTAATAACCTACATGTAGGTGCTGTTGTTTTGTTGTTACATGTGTACTTAATGTTACACTCAAGAATCTTTAGCTCTTATGTAGGTGTTACTGAAGGCTGATTAAGGGCTTCAAATGTTGGCGTACTATGTACAGGGATATTTTTGCCCTGTGTTATTTTTGCCCTTATTCACATGCAAACAGTTTTGCCCCATTTTAAATTAGCCCAATCTCTTCATAATTCTAATCAATGTATACCATTTGAATTCGCCCAGTTTTCAATTTGCTCACTGATGATGAGGACAAAAGGGGCAAAAATGAAATGGGGGCAAAAATTTCCCTGTATACAGTAGCCTATGTTTGACACTTACTACAGCAGAGTCGGTCTATAATGAATTGGCTTAAAGGGAAGTCATTGCTATAAATAAGAGGAATAAAATCCCTAAAAGAATTGCTATTTATCTATTAATGTAGTAAATTCTGATGCTTAAAACGAAGGATGCCTATAACAAAGTCAAAAATCAATCTCCTTTGACCTCGTTATAGACAAACTCCACTGTAGTAAGGGCACTGAGCAGTGAGGGTTCTTCAACCACAGAAAAACAATAGACTCTTCATTAAATTAATGATTAGGGTGAATCCAAATATGTTTCAGGGATGAATGCGTTAACATGCTGACTCCTACTGTTAGTGTCTCATCCAAAGGACACAATTACCCAGTACCAAAATACAATGCTTGAACCTGTTTGACCATGTGTTGTTCAGATTTAGACCTCAGAATGGGTTGATTACCCTTGGTTTCCTTCTTCTATGAATTCAATTAAGGCACTTACCAAGAGGATATACCAGAAGATTATTCACCTATCTAACAGCTTACCTCATTTTAACAAGAAAGCGACATGAAAAAGATTCATAATGAAATGTGTAAATGAACATTACATTTATGTGTCGTAATGAAAGAAAAGATGTTTTTAGAGGCAGGAGATAATTGAATATGAACTTATTTCTGTTGTGTAGAACAACACATCTGGAACATATTTCCTAGTTTCCAAGTTAATTTTCCCCTGTAGGATAAGTGGTATGATCACTTGTGCTCTCTGATCATATACATGTACACGTGTATTTACATTAACAATAATAATTTGTAGTATTCATGTACTTGTTGGTAACATTGATGTTGTTGTTGTTAGCATTGATGATGTTAGATTTGTGGTTTTTAAGATGAACCTTCTGATACAGATCACAGTATTACAATATACACTGAAAAGGAAACAGGGATAACTGTAAAGATTTTACTGTTGTTTAGCAGTCCCTCTCAAAACTTTCACTTTTAAAATGTGTGGAGATTCAATTTCAGTAATGCAATGGGAATGGAGAACTTTAAGAACATATATTGGCCTGAATTTGTGGTATATGGACCATTGAGCATTGGGGTATTTTTGTTAACAGTAAACACCTACTTTGACATTGGCCTGTGGTTATAAGTTGTTTCTTGGATGCAGGAACTCTTCAAAGTGAAGGACAAAAATAGTTGAACAATCATGTGACAGCAATAAAAGTTAGGCCAACTTTTGGCATCTATAGTAACAACTGTGCAAAGTTCAAGGTGAAAGGCAAATGTTTGCCAAATAAAGGGCTCAAAATTGAGAGTTCAATGGACAAATTACTGGTATATGTGTGCCATCCTAGGATGCTCATCAGATGGTAGAAAAACAAATAACCCTGGATAGAATGTGTTGCCTTTGCCAAATGTCACATGGTGATAAAAGTCACATGATCAAAAGCAAACTTCCAATGATCCTTGAAATGACTTATCAAGGTCATATCATAACAACCCACAATGCTCAATTTAAATGCTAAGGGAACAAATAGTTTGACTTAATTTTACAACCTAGATGTAGAATGTTCTGACCCTGACTTTCCCAGTCTTTGGACACAGTGGCCTAGTGGTTAACATGTTTGTCTATTGGTCAAGGACTAGGGTTTGAATCTCAGCCATGCTGTAGTTGGCTGTCCTTGTCTTTCTGGTGAGATATTAAAAAATGAGGTCCCGTGTCACAGCAGGTGCAGGCATGTAATGAACCCTCTCTGATCTAGGCCATCCCGGTAAGTGCCGAGCATAGGCAAAATGTGACGTCTTCATATAAGTGAGCGATTTTTCAGTGAGACGTTAAAGGACAATACAGTACTTTCCCATTTCATGGCATTTAATTACACTCTTTTTCACATAATAATTTGTTAAAACGCAAAAAAAGGTTGTATGGTACATTTATGATCAATACTTGTTGAGTAACTGCGTAATGCTTTGAGTTTCTCAGAACATGGGGTATAACTCTTATACCTCTGTATTGACTGATTATATTGCTGATGAATTTGTTTATCAAAATGGCCTTATATCTCGCTTGTCAACTGGCATTGATTATATTGCAGTGGTCTTGATGAGATTGCACTGTTGAAGTACTCGTGGTTCTCAACGGGTGTTGTTGTTTTTTGGTTGGATCCACCCAGGGGCGGAAAAGGCACGGGTTCAAATAGGTCAGGGAGTGTACCCTTCTAAAACTGAATACATCTGATTGATCTACATACAAGCACTTGTGAAGAAGTGCTGTTATTTTTTGTTCCATTCAGAAATCAGAGTTTTGACACGGTTTTGATGTTTTTTTGGACATTGTCATTATTGAATGTTTTTAGCTAATGAAAGTATCCTCTGATTTCATTTTTTTTACTATGTCATTATTGGACATTTTAACCTTATGTCTTCAATTTCTCTTCATGCTCATGTTGCTCAGGCTAGCAATATAGGCCCATTTTGGCCACTCGTTTTCAATTCCAACTTTCCAATTTTTTTTTCACTTTAGCTCTGTTTCTTTTCTGGTTTGCACCAAAGACATGTCACTTCTTCACGCATTTTCTCATCTTAAAATGTTTTCTTTGTAACCAACTGTTTTTAGTATAGTATCTTCCTGTCTTGTGAGTCATTTTGATGTACTTCTTATTAATAAGATTGAAAGTGTTTGGACCTAGCACAGATGTTCCTGTGAATATGTGTATTGTAGCTTGTCATGGTAGCAGATGTTGTGAGAATTCCAGGGAAAAAAATATAAGTACGGTTTAATACTAAACTCTCAAGATATGACAGGTCTGAAAATTGTATTCTAGATTTGAAGGTGTGCAATTTTGAAATATTGTTATTTCTAAAAAAGAGTGGAGGTATTCTACTTCATGCATAACCAAGCAGGGATGCTGTCGGTAAGAGCTATTACTAATTTACTATCAAATTTTTGTAAAGTTATAATATGTGTAATCGTTACACCACATTTTTTACACCACAATATCTAGGATAATAACTTTTAATTAATTTAGATGGAATATTTTTCTAAAGCGATAAAAGTGGTAAAATTTGATAGCAGACTAATTTGCATGCTGAGATAAATTAAAGATCTTGTTTTTTACACTTTATAATCTTGGTGTTGTTCATATGTCTATGTTATTATTTTTTTGTATTATGGGAGCTACTGCCTTTAATTTATATGGCTTGATTGAGTGTTTATGTACATAAAATTCATATATCAGTAAATTAAAACAAATTCAAATGAGATATCAAGACAGATTGAAAAGTATGAATGAAGATTTTACATAAATTCATGCCTTCTAGTGAAGATCATTTTGTTGCTATACAACAACATGTACGATGCATGTAATCCGTATGTATATAATCTTTATACCTCCAACTTTCATATTGTAAATTGCTGAATATTTGATTGCCCTGTACATAAGGGATCTTATCCCACTTCAGGCAGGATTGTCCAGTGAACATTGTTGAAAGAGATCATGTGCGGACCATGTATTGTCCGTACATGGCTCTGTCTTCTTATACACTGCAGTATGACAAATTCCTTTGTTTAATGACATCAGCTATGCACATAGGCTCGTAGCAGCTACAGCATTGAACACAATTGTGATTTTATGTCTATGCATTGAGATACAGTGACCCTTGGCACTTACTACACATGAAAAGTCTTCAGTGGGATAAAATTATTGCATGGTTCTTGAGGGTAGGATACAGGAATATCTGTGGTCCTACTCTAAAGAAACCATCCAACTGATAATATCATAGTTGTCCTCCTAGGATTCCATGCTAGCTGGCTATCAATATTACTTTGTATCATATACAGAGTCTTCTGAAAGGGAAGTATAATAAAGAGCATACAAATTGAAAAATTTCCTGCCACTTGGCTTTATTTAAAAGGTACTGATATAGGAACTAAAGTTTGCTAGGTACTAATTTGTATATATCCTGCTTCTGTTAATTCTAAGTTGATCCATCCTTAGCACTTCCATTGCTTCCTGGCATCAATAGGGAAGCGATGGAATCTGGATATACATGTATCGTACATGTATTGTGTTTATTTTGGTTTAATTCCTCAATCAATACCATTTGGAAGACCCAAGGGGCTTGAACATATGAATTTGAGCATTTTTGGAAGAAAATTGAGTGGAGGATGCTGCAGAACTATACACACCATTTCTGAAGTATCAAGGCTACCTTGTTTCATTAAGGTATCACCATCATTTGGCCCATAGCCAGTTTACAGGTCAGGTGTTGTTATTTTTCAATCTTCATATTTTCAGCTCTTTCCTCTACCAGGAATGTTGGTCATATTAATATTGATGTGCCACAACAATGATGATAAATTATTACTGTAAACCACCAAAGGTTATGTTGTGACACACTAGTACATGTACATCATATTTATAAGTGATGGTATGCTCAGGTGCAGTAGTACATTGTCTCATCTAGGTGGGATTACCATTAATCAGTTTTATAGTGCCACAAATATTTGAGGTTTGCCAGCGATCCACTTTCTAAAGGACACATTCTGTTCAACATGCTGGAGTTCAGTCCTTAGATCACTCCTTGTTATAGCAAAAGTGGGGAAATCTAAATTTGAATATTCACAGCATCCTGTAGTCTTCAGAATTCCTTTTAAAGGCATATTGTTACCTCAATGCATTCAGAATCTTCATTGCCAAGAGCATTGTTCTTTGAGTTGACAATATAGGATTATGGGAATATTTATTTCCAAGATCCAAATACAATGTACACATAGGCACTGCAAATTAAAACAGCATGCATCACATTTACAAGATTTAGAACTTTCTAGATCTTACTTATAGCCCCCTGAACTCTGAGTATCTAGTGCTGTCGCATTGAAGGCAAACTGTTTTGGATCCTATAAAATTGGAGTGCAATTAACTCATTGTACCCCATAGTCCATTTGTGAGATTGTAAGCCTGTAGTTTGTTTGTATAATTAGTTGGTATGTAACTACATGTATGTATGAATTACTTGACCTTGTATGTTAATTCAGATTTGAACCATAAAATCCTACCCCAGACGGCAGCTTTGATGTATTTTGAAGGGTTAACCTATAAAAAATATATGTATCAGAAGAACAGCCGTGGTAGTCGCCAGCACGGACACGTGGGATAATTGTCTCCAGGTACTCTGGTTCCTTTCAACAGCAAGGACCTTCCACATGCTGACACCAGAGCCAACGAGAGACATTGATATAAGTTATTTGAACTTCTTTATTAATCATCGAAAAATGACTGATGTTTAAAATTTAAATAGCCAGTTTTAATGTGAGACATTTTGGGACTGTTCAGGGACACTCAGTGAGAGCTACAAGATGTACATCGAAAGTCCAGAAGCTGTGGAAATTCTTTCAATTTAAATCCTATTGTACATGTATGTGTTTTCAAGGTGACTTTTGACAATGTATCAAGTACAAAGGTCAATACATGGTCATGTTTTTGTCTTCATTAAAATTATACATGCACATGTACATGATATGACAGAGGACATAATGACACCTGTCCTCCTTTGTTACAAAAAAAAAAAATTCTGTCTTGTGCTGCTATCCCTATCACAAATACAGGTACGTGCACTGCTATGGATCCCAATATTTGATGAGTCAGTTTTCTTGAAAAAAAAACTCATAAAAATGTGCACTAATTATATATTATGGTACTTAACATAAGTGGTAAATTAGAGTGTCAAAGCAATCCCTAGCCAAGAAAGATAATCTAATGTGGTTTATGGGATAATGTTTAATTAAACCACTCTAAGCCTACCAATCAAATGCTTGTATTGCAAATCTGAAGGTTCTCAGTCTGAAGTATTTATCGTGGCATCTTTTTTATGACTCTTTGATTGAAGTGTTTTACAAGACAAGATAACAGACTTATATTGAGCTGAACATATGCTAATTGTGGCAGGAAGAGTTAATCGCCCCTGTCTTGATTTTATGTTAATAAGTGCCAGTGTTTATTGTGAACATTGGGATACATAGCAAAATGACTCCACTTTTTCAAACAAACTTTAAAGTGGGATATCTTACAAGCGTTTTTTAATTATAGCAATGTAGAAGTTGTACCCAGTATAGTCATTTGCAATACTATAGGGGCCTTAGGGGGTTGTACCATTTTTGCAGATATCAAACTACAAGTATATATGGACCACCTGGTCACATAGACTGTTTTTGCTGTTCCTCTAATAGAACCATTAGTCTACAAATTAACTTGAGCTACATATAACAACCACCTCCTATAAAGACCAGTTTTCTCATGTCCCAAAGGAGGTCATTATGTACAAGTTTCACTGCACATGCAGAATAAGAATGGATGCTGCGAACATCATACCTGCAAGTGCACTATGATTTAATCAAATATATATCTAGAATCATGATACTGATTTATAAGGTTCAAATGTACATACCTGGATTAATCTATCTACGGTAATACTCAACAAAGGAAAGTGCTGTAAGCAGTCCAATTATATAAAATGAAAATTTGGCAACTGTAGGATAACTTTTTAAGTAAACTGGTGGCTTTAAAGTTATGTATTCTTTTATTAGACATGGCATTGCTTAAACATGAGTATTTGTTGGGAATTGGTAAAAAAATGATTTGTTCAGCCTCCATTTGATATTCTGAGATCTACATGAATGTAGAAGAAATGGGTGCCTGCAGCACAGGGGGGTGGACAGGAGTTATATATAGACAGAAGAATGAGGTATAGTAAGCATTATTCTTGCGAATTCATTTGTACATTGTATGTATACCATTATCTCGAATTTCCTTCTAAAGTTGGTCATTTTGAGAGAGCAGAACTGTGACAGACTGTCAGTATTCAGAGTCCATTGATAAATAAGTATATCTATCATATATGTACATGTAAGAGACCACCTGTTAAAAAAACCATATAGCCATGTCTTTGGGGATGGTCTTCTAAGGTGGGTTCCTCTGTACATTGCTTTTATTTCTTTGATTTCTTTTTTAGCTGACCCATTTTATTACTTTCAAACCCCATCAGACATCAAAACTTTAATTTGAAATGATATGATATATTTGAACTGAATTCTTATACCGATATCAGTGCATGCATGCATTGTCAAGTAGGGATTAATCTCAGTATTGATATTCAGATTATAAGGGGATTATTTTTGGGGATTCCAGATAATTAAAAAAGAAGAAATGGAGCATGATATTAAACTAGAACTGTGTAATGAGGGCATATAGGTACTTTTACTTGATTTATATCATGGGGTAGGAAGCTTGATGGTTCAATGATTTAGAAATTGATAAAATAAGATGATATAGTACAGAAGAACCTATTTAAGAGACCATATCTTTAGCCATGGAAAAATGGTCTATTACAGATGGGTGCATTCCATGATAGGATTACTTTCATATAGTTATTAAAACTATTGTTTGCTCAAAAAGACTGGTCTATTATGACAGTGGTCTCTCTCTTGAGAATGGTCTCTCAAGATTTCTCTTATGATTGTTCTTAGTCTCTTAAACATGATCTCCCATGACAGTGGTCTATCATGAAAGTGGTCTCTCAGGATATGGAGTGGTGTCTGATGACAGTGGTCTCTCTTGAGAATGGCCTCAGGACTGGTCTCCCATGACAGTGGTCTCTCATGAAAGTGGTCTCCTATGACAGTGATCTCTAATGACAAATAGAATCTATCATCATTTTGTACTGAGACAAAGAAATCTCACCCGAGTTTCAAAGATTTGCAGTCTATGACGAGGCTTGCCGAGTTGTGGATGTTGCAAATCTTTGACACAAGGGTGGTTGATTATTTTTCTCTCACCCTCAAATCATGCATTTTTAAAGTCAGAAATATATGTGCAAAACTGCATTCAAGCAGACGAAATACGTCAAAAGTAGGTTAGGCACGTGACGTCAGGGGGTTTGAGACAAGCGCGCGGGGGTGTGAGACAGAGATTTCTCACATTCCAGACAGGGAAATCCTCAAATTTGCCTGGAAGAGATTTTCTTATCTCACCCTACGTTATCTCACCCTACGTTATCTCACCCCGAAAACCGGAAGTTGACCATCTTGTTCTATTTGGCATGTCTGAAAATTTATCCAAGTTGTATTTCTTTGATTGCTGTAACTTATGAAACAAAATGAAGCTCGAATGGTCAAAGTCATGAATCTTAACTTTTATAAACTGTAGAGTATATA
>JACSZP010043297.1:0-15573 GCA_016161895.1 Pinna nobilis | reverse complement strand
CCCCTTTGAAATCAATATATATAGGTTCGACTGCATAAATTCTAATCATTCACGTTGTATTGATATTGCAACTCTTTAAAGCACTAGCTAAAGTACTTCCTCTCCTTTAAATGGTCATCATCATATATATCGATCACAAACTTCATAAAAGATCATTACTTTAGGGTTTTTTTAATCACACTTAATCTTGTTTTGTGAAAAACTGCCGGTTGAAGTACATTTACTCCTTTAAGCGGTCATCTTTATAGATATCACATGGAGTACATCAGAATATTTTATCCGGCAGTTTGTTTCTGATGACTTGCTATGTTGGTAACCTGAAATATAAGTACAAACTGTCTTTAAAGCAGTCTGTACATGAACACAATTTTGCCGACGCTTTATTTTCGCCCTTTTTTGTCGTAAAATAAGAGAGATAATTTGAAATTGAGACATTGCCCTTCATGCGATCCGTAACACTTAAGTGTTTTAAGACAGCTGTATGACGAGAAGAATTAAGTTTCTGTTATATTGAATGTTTCGCCGTTATTTTAATTTCGTCATTTTTGTCCTTAACTGAAACGGATAATTTGAAATCATAGGTATAAACATCCATGCGTTCCATGAAAATTTGGTGATCTAAGAAAGCTATTAGACCACTTGAGCATGGTTTCTGTTGGAAGAAGGCGGAGAAAAGCAACCAAGTCTAAACAAATCATGGTACCTAGTACTTGTTTTGATGTACTCTTTGATAATTACGCGTCTGCTTATTTATGCGGTCAATGTCATGTCAATAAATTGTAAACTGCTGAAAGCAAGGTTGCGAATTTAGATATTAAATCGCTAAGCTATATTCACTCGAAACCTAATATATTGAAAGTAATTTTGAAGATATCCTGAAAATGTAACCAGTTTAGAGTAATAATGGTCTCAACGTGGAAAACAAATACAAATCCATATCGGGGTTAGACCAGGAATCCGGAAGGAGCCAGCGTCCTCTGTTGGCATGCCACACCCATCGACAATACTCCAAGGAAATACTACGAGTTCGGTAAATATTGATTTCAGCTTAAAATGTCATATGCTCTTTATAAAACGAGAAAAGGTAGTTGCTGTAAATGTTCATGTTCAAGAATATAATTCGGGATCCTGGAAAGGGGATCCGCATATTATTTGAGTTCAACGTATTGATCATAAAACTCCCGTAGTGACGGTTTTTTTCGTTCAACAACATATCTCTGCGTGAGTAGTTTATTGGCGAGTTGTCTTGCTCTCCGAATGAAACATTCATAAAAAGAACTTGATAATTAATATTCTTTAACGTAAACAGGGTTTTTGAAATATGTTTCCTACAGACATAGTAAAGTTAATAAACCTGAAATTTTGAATCATTTCAAATAAGCGGAATTTCAATTGATCAGAGTTCATTATACGTGGATTCCACTGAAGAATTATAAATCACCATTGACCTTTTAAAAACAAAACTTTTTTTTTACTTTTATGGCCAACATTTTGAACTGATTTTGTTTTGCCCTTCTTCTTATGCGGATCATGTAAGCGGTCGATTTATGTAAACAAATTACACGCTGTAAATAAACCGCGGCGACTCGACTCTACACGTTGTTACCTTTTTCAAACCTTCTGAAACACACCACTATGAAGCGGTCATTCTTCTTCAAAATAAATCAAGTACTTTGTAACTTTATTGCATTGATTCAGTTTCTGTTTTGCTCTACCTCTTACCTTGATCATTTAAGCGGTCAATTTCATGCAAAAAAACCAATAACAACACGCTGGTAATACACAGCGGCGAATCGCTTTATAAATTGCTGCCTTTCTCAAACCATTTGAAACATATCAATGTTCAGCGGTCATTTTCCTCTTACACTACTGTCAAGAAAATGAAGTACTTTGTATCTCTAATGTATAGACTCTATTTTTGCTCTACTTCTTATGTTTATCATATCAGTGGTCAATTCCATACCAACTAAACACACGCTGTTAATACACAGTGGCGATTTGGCTTATTCAGCTGCTTTCTTTCTAAAACCATCTGAAACATATATTTTTGTAAAGTTGTCATTTCTTTTCGAAACTAACCAGGTGATATGCATATTTGTTGTTACTTAAGAAATCGTATTGTCATAAACCGTGTCTTATGATAATGCATTGAATGAATTACGTATGCTCTTTTATATTCCATTTATCAAGAAATTTCGTGGAACTTTATTTTGGCGAATCAGTTGCAGCGCAATAATTCGCGATGCAATATTTAAAGCAAGTGCATGTAGTCAATAGCTTTTGTTGAGCTGTTAGTATTACGATATATCGAACATTCTGGATACGAAGCTAGCAACCGTACATTTTCGTTATGATACAAACCTGATTCAACAGTACTTCTGTTTCTTTTGTTAAGCGGTCATCTCCGATCAAATCACATTCTGTGAAAAAACACAGCGGCTATTAAGATATTTATGTGCTGCACTACTGGCCACTTTACAGATCTGATTAAGAAGTACATTTACTCCTTTGAACGGTCATTGTAATGTTAAGTAAATTAAGAACTGTATTGTCCTTAACGATTTGGTGATTTAAATACTGTGCCATGCACTTTTGTAATATAGTGATGACTTTCGGTAGTTTGTTAGCGGGTCCTTTATTTTTATTTAAAAATAATTCAGCATCCTTCGTTGGCGAGTTAGCGTCTTACAGTGTTGTTGAAATTCGCTCTGAGTTTTAGCTCGTTAGTCGCAATATACATGTATACAAAATAACAGGTACAAAGAAATCAGCCGGGCGAAGAATCAAGAGACAGTTTTCATATTTGGTGAATTGTGGACGGACAGGGACCTCTGAACACTCGGAGATGGGATCAGGTGGCATGGGGGGGGGGGGGGGGGGGAAGCTTTTCCTACTGACCGTTCACGACCGCCGCGAGTCTCCGGTCAATTCCAGATTGAATAACTGAAAAACATATCCTCGTCAAATTGGTAAAAAAGATTCCGAATACAGACCAAATATGGGCTCATTAACCACTATCCGATGACTTTTCAAAATATAATTGAATGATTGGTGGGAAGTTACACAGCAATACTGCAACAGCGACATTTTCCCCTTATAATAGGATTTTATTAAGATTTGATTTTATCATTAGAATTTCGGATAAAAGGGAAAACATCAAAGTTATTTGGCAAATTTAAAACCAGAATCAACATACAAAATCTGAAAACCTCATCGTCCATTATCAACAGTAATTTTAATTACAAAGTAATTTAAAACATCACGATAAAGACCGCTTGCTGCGAACAGTGTCGGTCTATAACTTTGAAGCACTTTCCCGGTATTTGACGCGTTGAATTACAGTTGAACGTTAAAACACGACAACTTAAACCGATCAAATTTGTTTATTTTGCTCTATAGTGGAATATCCTTAGAGAATTTTTTCAATATATACCATGCTCAATATATTCAAAATCTTCCCTTGCAGTACTTCAACATCTTTAAATCTTTTACAGATTAAGAAACACCATACCAAGACGAAGCATCTGCAGCTTAGCTACTTAACTGCGGCATTCATGTTTCTATTAGAAAATTTTAGACAAGAGTTATACACCAGTTATATAGTCATAGGTCATCGATCAAGCAGATACAAGTCTTCTGCGTGTCATTTTCTCCAATTTAAGGTGTTTTAAAATGCTTATATTTAGAATATCACTGAAAACCAAACTCAGGTTAAAACGTGAAGTTGAATGAAGGTCTTTGTTCTCACAAAAACAGGCATTTTATATCAAAAGTAATGTAAAAGAAATAGTGGTAAAAATATTCTTTCCTCCATAGATTCAAAGCAATACATGTTGTACACAAGGCGATAGCTCAGTTAGAGCCGATACTAATTTGCATTTTAGATTACTGTTGGGTTCTTTGCCTTGATGACAAAGATCTTTGCACTCTTTTACAATAAAGTACTATACGTCAATAATCACACACTGTGCACTGCACCTTTATATTGTCTAATCCTTCATATCGCTTGATCAGATATTGACATGTAGTGCAAAGAGTTTTTGTAAGTGCGCATGCGCTGAAATTTCCATACCAGAGTTAAATGTTCGAATAAAGTACTGTTTATCAAAAACATATTTTTTTTAAAAATGATTTGGTGAACGCAAGCGGATTTGACCATATGTGTTAATACCAGATAAACATGCACTAATTTATCTTTATTATTGTTGTATTTGGTCAACGGATAGTGCTTGCTCCTCCAGGGGGTACCTGATATAACTCTTTTCCCTCTGATAAAACAAAATCACAGATAAGGTCAAATTCGTTTATAACGAAAGCATGGTGACCGGTAAATTAACTACGTTATATCAAGAGTTTCGTTGCTTCGGGTTTTATACACATTAGAGCTAAAACACAGGACTCAGAGATTTTGTTTCGTTTTTACCAAGAATTCGTTATTCCCGACTTCGCTTTTTACGAAGTTTGCTGTAATAATATATCAATTGTCAGAATAATACACACGCATATATACATTTTTTTTTATCATTGGACAAACACTGACCTCTACAAATTCAGAGTTGGGATCAGGTTCCATGGAGAAAAGAATACAACAAAAATAAGTATTTATTGAATTATCTATCATTACCCTTTCCTGATGAATCCCAGTGTACGTTTCCAGACATGGTCAAAACAGTTTAAGTACATCAAGTGTCATAAATTTTATTTCAGCTTGACATAAATACTCAGTGTGAATATCACAAAATTCTCAGTGAGTTTTATGCCATGTATATCTGGTAAGTCAACACCATGTAAGAAAGGGGATATAACTATCATGGCAGTGCACGCAATGTATAGTCCCGCGCAAACTTTGATCGCTTAGGTGGAGTATAGTTTATTGCTAGGTACTTCCCGTTGCCCCGATGGCTACTACATTTAAACTGGCATTTCTTTTACAAGACAGAATACTTATATATCTAAGGCTCTCAAGTTCACTTCTGAGTATATCTCAAAACGTCCGTATTTGCCCGTTTTCATAAAATTTGTTTCAAAATCGATTGCTTGCTCTATAACAGTCATAGTTTACTTCTTTCATATAATTTGAATATAGCACCATATTTGTACAGTTTCACTGACATTCAGGAAAACGTGACCGATAGGTAAGTTTGCTTCTTACAATTAAAAACGGTCAAACAAAAACAATAATAGTAATAACTAACTAGCTTATCCTGCAAATCGAAGAATATCTACTCCACATAAAGGTTGGTGCTCTGGTCTTATGTTTAATGAACCAAAGATCCAATCCTTTTTATGAAAAATATTATTTTGACCGAGAGTTTGTTGAATTTTGTAATCAAAACATTAAAACAACATGTGACAAAGAATTTTATTCAATCATGCCTCGAAAAACACAGTTATTGTGATGAAAATAGAATGTGGTTAACGGCACACTGATATATTATGATATTCATTATTGAAAGTGTAGGATCGTATAAATACTTATATAAAGGTAATTTGATTTTACAATTAATATATAGTTTAAGGCATTCAATCAAATGTTGATTCAAAGATGATCGCCACCATTGCACTAAAACCCATAATTTACCTTTTTGATTTGCGTTATCATATCGTACTATTATCCACGATAGATTTATCGATCGTGATATTTTTATCCATTAAGCAGATGTTTTCCAGGCAATTACTCGGCGCACAACTTCTCTAATCAGTTTATATACACGTATATTATATATACATTGTATAGTTCATTGCAGCAGACTTATTTAGATCGATATTAAGTATATCTTATCGATTAAGATCATTGAACCGTCTTTATCGATTTAAGGTCAATTCTTTTCTCAGTTATTTCATCTCAATTTGACTTTGGACTTGTGGCGATTGTCACCGATCAGCGGCGGAAGTTTAAAGGCCCGTGTTTGTCCTATATTCACCAGTTTTTTATATTGCCCCCTGGATCTTCTGACAATGAAATCGATTCAGTTCATGATCGTACCTTCGATAATCATGTTTACTTACTGATCATAAACCACAACTAAAACCATGAAAAGTTAAAGGCAACGAACAATTGTCAATTCAATAATTAGTTCAAGTTAAACAAACTATATATGTGGACAAAAACGGACCTCTGGACACACCAGAGGTGGGATCAGATGCTTAGGAGGAGTAAACATCTGTCAATTGGTCACAACCGCAATGATCCCGAAATCTTGGCAGTAATCCGTAGTGGTAATTAGCGTCAGACGGACAGTCTAACAGACGGTATGAACTATTTCAGACAATATTCGACCAATTGACTGGCCATGCTGCCAAACTAGACCCTTATACCGCCTTTCATTGGGAACAACAATTATGCTTTTGAAGAAATAACAACAATGAGCAGGAATCACTGAAAATGTTGTGTTGCATTGTTTAACGTCAAAAACATTCGCTTATTTAGAGACGTCACCGTGTATCGATGAAGGCCAACAAATTCTGCCAGTGTTCGGCACGTATGAACCTAGAAAAGGAGGGTTCTTTAATTTGTCTACACCTGATGTGACACGGGACCTCGGTTTTTACTGCCTCATACGAAAGACAAGGAGAGTCAACCGTAGCGGTTCGTGTTCAAACCCCGGATCTCTCGAAGGCCCACACGCTTACCATAGTGTATTTGAAAACGTTTTGTAAATCTTAAGCAAAACAATGATGAATTTTTTTTTCCACAAAAATGTTTAATAAATCAATTTGGGGCCTCCGTGGCCGAGTGGTTAGCGTGTTCGACTTCGAATCGGAGGGCACGGGGTTCGATTCCCACAGCGCCACTACGCAGTTCGCCGTCCCTGTCTTTTGGATGAGACAGTAAAAACAGAGGTCCCGTGTCACTTTAGTTGTTGGCACGTTAAAGAACCCTCCCTGCTCTACGGCCAGCAGTGCCGATCACAGGCAAAGTTTTTTCGCCCTTCACCGGCACACTGTGACGTCTCCATATGAGTGAAATATTCTTGAGTTGGACGTTAAACAACAATACAACAATAACAACAACAACAATAAATTAATTTACATGTACTTATGAATCAGGAGACTGTCATGACACGATTTAAAGCGATCATCTTCTATGGAGATGATTTGCTTTTCCCGGATTATTTGGAGGAAATTGTAAAATGTAGCTTGGTACCAAAGGTGCCAGCACGTCTCACAATGCTCAGTGTTCATAAGCCCCACCATGGACTTACATATGAAACCATTAACATCTTAATTCATTGACGTTTCGATTAGCGATAAGAATGAAGGGTTATTGACCGGAAGATTGGATAGATATAAATTGCGGTTCATAAATGTTCAAAAGAGGGACAAGATATTTTTTATGCAACAGAAAGATTTGAAATCCGGAATTCGTTTTCGGAACCAGTTGTAGAAAAACTTCTTGTCCCTTGAATTTACCATTTTTGTATCACACGTGTGAAAACCTGATTTTTGACGATTTCGCTGTTACTTTGGTATCTTGCACGCCACTCCGGCATAATTATGGCCAAATAGATGCATCAAAAGTAGATATGCTTTAAACATTTGAAATACATGATTAATGCACTCAGTGGTCTTTATATCTAATGTGTAATAACTAAGTCATATACCTCCTAGTTCAGAAATGGATATGAATTTTAAAACAACTGACTTTAACATAAGTACACTTATGTCTATTGATATATATACATCAAGACAAAATTTTCTCTCGCTCAACCTAAACTTAATATACGGTTCTACAGGTTTTTATAAAAAAAAAAAAGAAGGGTAATAAAGTTGAATGCCAATGATTCATCTGGACTTGTAGCCAATAAATAATCAATTTTGGGGAAAAACAAAACAAGGGCCATTCTAGTGCTGAATCCTAAATAATATGGTTCTAATGCTTGTGTCCCACAATTTCGTATACATTTATACCTTATTTGAAGCTACACACTAGCTGTTGGACTTAAAGGTCAGCCACCCCTCCTTGTATGTACGAACACAATACCAATCCATATATCCATACACATGTTCATGCATACATACAGGATTATATATAGATATGTGTGTGTGTATGATTGATGTATACTGTATACTAGTACTTTGTAAATATAATTTTCACATCACTTTATTACCTATCTTAGTAAACTGCATTTAATAAAAGTTATGAATAATCCAAAAACAATGTGTTTCCCTTACAAAAGAAGCCAATCTTCTGTAGAGATCCGTTCCACATATCAAGTAAGGAGACTTCTCTTACAAGCGTGCTTAGAGAAAGCTGATTTTCAAAAGAAAAAAAATAGGTCGACTGTTCATGCTGAAATGACATTCATTATTAACAAAATCATGAGAGCATGTGTCGCGGAGGAGTAAGCGTCAAATGTTGACAAAGTTCTGGTTTACAAAATGCTATTTCAGAAAATTACTAATACACGTGATCGTTAAGTAGGTTATCCTGTTAGACCTACATTTGTACATTAACAGATACCCCATACACGTTCGTTTACACGTGGGTAGAAATCGACACTCGTGGTAGACATAACACTCAAAGTTGTCAAAGTATCACAAGAAAAAGTTAACGATAATGAATTGGTGTGTTTGCTCTCCGTCCGTTATCAAATTTGAACAGAATACATTTCAAAGGTTGACTTCGTTATCTATACCCTATCAAGGTCATAATATGTGGGTGAGAGAGACTACTTGTCCCGCTTAACGTATGTGTATCTTTCTAATCCTAGACAAGGTCAATGCGATTATAAATCTTCAAAATATTTGCCAGGAGATAAACTAGTTTAGAATGTCCTTGTCTGATTTCCCTATGTTTATCTCCATTTATTTGCTTAGATTGAATACCTTATCTTAAAATTCAAAGTACAAAATTAATATAGACCTTTTCTTCTTTCTCTCTTTGTTTTATTGTCTCTCTTTCCGATTATGAAGAATTGAATGTTTTAATTTGCAACTCAAAACTCTAAATCCAAGCATCTATACTTATCAAATTAAGGGTCTTTCGAAAAAAAAAGTTAGCAATTCATATTTCTAAAAACTTGAGTACAAAAGCTTATTTAAGTTGAGATCTATACATTTATGTACATAGACACAGGCGAGTTTTTCATAATCTACGTGAGCAATAATGAATTTCTTGATATCTTATTTTAATGTCAAGAACTTGTTCAGCGTATGATCAGTTTTTAAATCGAGGAAGGCTTCTGACAAACAAGTTAATGTTACTGGGGTTCCAACAGTCTCGGTTAATGTCAGCTTTTCGTAAATTCTACGGTCGTTACAATGATCTGGTTTGCCGATACAGCCTGTCATCTGGCCGAATGCTCTCTGACATGTTTCATAATGGTTGTCTGACCTTCTTTACACACTGGTTTTGACCACAGATTACCCCGTTTACCTGATCAAGACATAGGGCTCACGGCGGGTGTGACCGGTCAACGGGGATACCACCTCCTCCTAGGCACCTGATTCCCCTTTACCACCCTATCCAGGGGTCCGTGTTTTTCCAACTCCTTATTTTACAGAGATGTCATAAGTAAGCTTTAATGAATTAGTCAGCATTATGAACAATATGGATCATCGTGGCCAAATGTCAAATGTAACGGACACAGTTATTAGTAATAAGCACTATGTGAACTAACTTTCTCGTGTATTGGGTTGATAATCTAATTTTAAAATTCGTTAAATCATCACTTCACAATTTTAACCGGAAAATATCGAAGAGTATGAATTATCCAATGTCCTCGATAACCATTCCGCTTTAAACGTTACACTCCACACCCCTTGTCAGTAAGTGTTTGAGCCCAGCTGAGGCCCAATTTACTGGGTTCTGTGAGATAGTTGGATTGTTTACTTGCGGTAGGTGAATAACATTTACACTTCTATCGGGTATATTTGTTACTCTTTTATCATTTACATGTAGACCCCGTAATTTCACTGACAGAATTTAAAGTTTGCAATTCGCGTGAAACAATAAAAATTGAGCAGATATCTTTAATGTATATTTCAAAAGTGCATGCACTGTGCATTTATTATCCAAGATTAAACCATAAACTTTACTTCTACACCTCAATCTGATATAGATGAACTCTCTTTTGATATAAATGCATTTTGTCGCAAATTAAGACTTAAATACCATTTTTTCGGATGACGGAACAAATTCAGAAAATGAATAAATTTTGCGGAACAAATCAAAATTCTCGCCACAAAAAGGGATAGATAAAAACTTGGACTTAGACCAATGCATTGATCAGCTTAACAAGTTTCCATTAATTCCAATGTTGTCGAATGTCGTAAATACAACCTGTCATATAAGCAACAGCAAGCTTTAAGGCGATTACAAAATGATGACACAATTATAATCAAGGAAGCAGATAAAGGTGGTGCCATTGCCATAATTGACAAATCGTACTATGGCGACAAAATTCAAGAACAACTGAACGATTAGCAATATTATCACGAGCTTCAAGAAAATATGGAAAAAACAATATGCAAGCCATAAATAAACTAAAACGATTCTTAGATGACTATTTCATATTTTAAAGCAAAAGTCGTAATTAAGAAGAATTCAATGATCTGATTAATAAATTACATCCTTTCATAGAATTTACCGTAGAATCCAATGACAAGCAATTGCCATTTCTGGACATTTTGATAATTTAAACCGGAAAACAAATAACAACTGGTATTTTCTACAAGAAAACAGACACTCACCAGTACCTCAACTTTCAGCCATGGCACCCGTCGCATACCAACTTACCCTTTTGTCTCGCACGTCAAATATGTAAAATTGTAAGCGACGAAGATAGGAAGAAGGTGCGCTTAAAGGAACTTAAACAAAATTACCCGATTTCATTAATAGACATGGGAATACAAAAGGCTAAATCAATTCCACTGACAGAACTTAGGTCTTCAATACAGAGACAAACGAACGCAAATTTAATCCCGTTTGTTTGTATCGATAATCTGAATAACCCAAACATGTTCAGTGTCATAAAAAATAACATGTCAATCTTACATCGGAACGAAAAACTTAAAACTTTATCCCCTACAAACATTTTTTTCTGAAAAGTAAACGACAATCTCGAGACCTGAAGAAAATTTGACAAGGGCAAGATTTAGGGACCGCGAATTTACATATACTGTTTCTATATGCAATGACACTCGTTGTGGCCCTTGTTGATATTTACAAACGGGAAATCAAATGATTTTGGCAAATGGAAAGGTTATTACTCCAAATGAAAATATCAACTGCAAAGCTGTTAACCTTATTTACTGTATTGTTTGCGAAAATTGCAAAGAATTCTACATAGGACAAAAAAAAGTAGGTCATCGAAACAACATCGACATCGTCAAGATGTAATTCTTATGTAATATTTCCGTCTATCTAACATTTCTCTAAAACAATCACCCTTAGTCCTTCAATTTCTATCACTAAGTTCTAGGTGGTATAAAAGTTTGAGATCACACCAGTGATTCTTTTTAAAAGAATATACTTTGCACTGAAATAGGTCCATGTTATTTTGTCTAGGTAAAATAAGCGTACTTTCAACAACAAGGATAAACTCATATTTATTTTCAAAACAAAAAATGGTTATTAAATGGAGCATTTTGAATTCCAAACGAGAAGGATAAAGTTGTGCGAAAAAAGAGCTCAGTGTCTTGCTTTGATGTTCAAAGCGCAAACTCGATTGTTTGCAAGCGGCCAGAGGTATTAAGTTTCTGCCCGGCTTAGACACAGACGTGTTAAGTTTCTGCCCGGCTTAGACACAGACGTGTTAAGTTTCTGCCCGGCATAGACACAGACGTGTTAAGTTTCTGCCCGGCTTAGACACAGACGTGTTAAGTTTCTGCCCGGCTTAGACACAGACGTGTTAAGTTTCTGCCCGGTTTAGACACAGACGTGTTATGTTTCTGCCCGGTTAGACACAGGCGTGTTTTATCTTACCACATCATCCTGATTATCCTTATTATAAAGATAAAAACTGTATCAATTTGAAAAAAAATAATCCACACGGGAACACATTTTAAACTTTGTTCTTGCATCTGTAGTGCATGTATCACGCGAGAAGACATCACAACAGTATGTAATGTGTTTCAAGTCAATTGGTGGTGCAGCTATGAGTTCGGGTCTCATCTCTTTGGGGGACTTATTTTGCTTACAGTTGATACAAATAGGTACAAAGGTTGTATGCCAGAGACTGAACTGACATTTTATGTAACCCTTTCTATAAAAGATAAACTCTAGAGAATTTAATATAATACTACCCGCATGTTGGAATGATGTCATATCCCATAATATGTACCTGATACACACAAAGATGTAGTGTCAGACACACGCAAATATTAATAAGGTAGATGTAAGGGGCATACTACATACAAAAGTTAACAGTAGAAGATACATTGTTCCAAGGGGGCGATCAATAATTCAAAAACTCAAAGGCAGACGAAACATGCCTAAATAAAAAAGAGACAATATCACAAACAGTGATCAACACAAAAATAGAGTAACACGAAACCAGACACCAAAAACAAGGGGTGAGTTCAGGTGCTCCGGAAGGATGAGCATCTCCTGCTCCGCGCGCGGCATCTGTCGTGTCACATATTTTCGAATACCAGAATGTCACGATCGGCGATGGCTAATCGACGAGAAAAAGGTGGGACGGGATAAGCTATGCGACAAGTGGAATATATCCCTCATCATCTGTTTAATATATTTATCATATCTATCCACCAGGTCATAATGGCGACCGTAAAACTTTCTTCAATTAAACTATTAAGAACCCTTAGTTTGGCAACTTCTTTATCAGCAGCAAACCTCTATCCAAGAAATTCTGATAGGAAACGCATGCTATCCGTATTTTCCGTGGTGTCATTTATTTCAAGTTCATTTGGATAAATGTGATCAACATATTCCGCAAATTTGGGATTATTCAATGAAAGAACGTTATCTATATAGCGGAAAGTGAAGTAAAAGAATCGGGACAGGTTCTTGTCATTATCCTTTAACAGCCACTGCACGAAATTAGCCTCATACGAATAAAGAAATCAGTCAGCAAGTAGAGGGGCACAGTTTGTACCCATTGGGAAACAGTCTGCTCACCGCACACAACAAATATGTTGTAGATAAAAAAGTCAAGCATTCTGACGATGTTATCTTAGAATCAGAGTGGTTTTTAACAAAATATGTATTTTTGCTCTCCTTATAATCTTTTTTAAAATGTTGAAATAAAATGCAAACTTAAACATTTATTTAGTTAAAAAACAAAGAGTTAGAGGCCCGATTATATCAATTTTATTGCATGTATATTTTGACCTTTTCGTTTAAATTAAAAATTGTAATTTTCACGAAATAGACATTTTCTACAAAATTGATTTTGAAATAAGCATATATTTGCGTCTTATACTGTTAATATAATCAACTTAAATATCATCGTACTAAAAACGTGAGACGTTTTACCTGATCTTGATATGTTCATACACAGATTGCTGTAAACAAAACTCAAACAGACGTCAAGGATAGTTCGAACATTAACGGGGCGTGTATTGAATCATTCACATACAGAACATGAGACATTCGGCTCTATATCAAATTGAAGAATACAAACTAGTCACCGCAAAATTGATTGAGACCATGATATTCTACATTACGTTCGTTAGCAAGAGTGCCATCTGGGAAAAGAGAACTTCCTTTTGCAGTATATGCCAGTTGTTGTCGTTGTATTTTATGCTCGGCACTGCTGGCCGTAGGGCAGGGAGTGTTCTTTAACGTGCCAACACCTACTGTGACACGGGACCTCGGTTTTCACTGTGACATCCGACAGACAGGGACGGCTACCCACAGCATGACGCTGCGCGGATTCGAGCCACGGACCATTCTATTCGAAGTCGAGCACGCAACGACTTGGCCACGGTGGTCCCAACATGATTATGAAAGAACTATTCATCGGAGACTATACTGGAAACTATCTATTATTATGGTAGGCCGATTGAAACCGATTATAACAGACGTTTAGAACTTCGTATTATTAACGGAATCTTCTTACCACGAGAGAGAGTTTTATTTTGTGAGAAAGTTTATCATTTTAATTGTGGAAGGTCAGTGGTCAAGATACAAGTTTAACAGTATTCTCTTTCCACCTTAATGAAAACGTATACTGCGATATCAATGAAGTTTGTCTTATATTTCGTAAGCCCCCTCAAACTTCAATGGTTTTAAACAATAAATACTGAAAGGGAGACATATTATGATTTGATATCTATATTTATCTATATCGATACCTATTTTGTTTCCAGTTAGGTATCCCTATGATAATCACTATAATCAGTGATATATTTGATACCAGATTTCCTAGTTTTACCATAAGACCATTTTAGTCTTGCCGTTAGATAATACTTATAAACAAACGAAACTACCGTTACGGAAAACTATTACATTTGAAACATGGTTTCTCTCTTAAAGGGACGCACGTGTGGTAGTTTCATGCATGACAACTAGCACGTGAGATAAAAATTAATGAAGAATTGCTTGTGACAAGAAGATATACTTCTGGGCCCATTTATTTCGACAACGCGAATACTTGATAAGACTTTAGATTACAGCACAACAACAATCTCAATATGTCATTCATAAGGATGAAAATCTTAGAATTGGATCAAAATGAACATCGTGTATTTGATTATCCTATTGACGATTGTAACATGAAGAAGTACTTTAGTCTCCTTCTGTTTTACCAGCCGACTGTCTGTTCGGCCTTGAGCTTTACTATGACGTGTTTTTCAAATAAGACAAAAAAAAATATTGATCATGTCAGAATTAGGTTGAACGACCTGAAGACAGCGACATATATATATATATATACATATGTAAATGACTACAGTTGTAGTCACGTTTTATGTTCGGTCGCGTGTCTCGCGGTTCGACAGCTAGTAAAATAAATTTATAAATTTGACATCTTGGTGTTTAGGAAAAACATATCTGTTGCAGAAGAGAAACATTAGACTATTAAGGGTTAAAGAGCTATAATACCTAAACAAAATGTGTAGCTGTTGTTGAATTAGTGTATTACGTATTAGATAGGTATTTGTTATTGGTTTGATGATACTGATTTTAATAGGCCACTCAACAATCATTCACTCATAAACGTATAAACACCTTCAGAATTTACGACTTATGTATCCCCAACGGCCGATTTGCATTAAAGACATGTACAAATTTCACAATTCAAAGGATTGCTAAAACGGGCAAAACTTTCCACAAGTCTGAGACTCGAAACCTGGTTATTGAGGACGACCGAATCTGCAGTGGAACCACCTGAGAGCCGTCGATATACCGTGGTTAGCTTGGTGCTAACCTTTTGGTCGTGGGACTAGGGTTCGAGTCCGTGCTACAGAGGTTGTTTCGTTTTTTAGAAGCGAAAGTTTTACAACAGGTGTCGGCATTCTAAAAACCTCTTAATGTTCAATTTAAAAGATTGGCCGGACAAACTTTGTTTAGGGAGATGTGTCCATATAAATTAAAAATTCTAAAATGGAACTTGTAACTACACCACAACCTAACAAATACATTCAGTACTCTGAAATATAGTATAT
>JACSZP010043282.1:0-12727 GCA_016161895.1 Pinna nobilis | reverse complement strand
GGGGGGGGGGGGGGTAGGGGTACGTTGCTGACCAAAATTAGTGTTGAGATTAAAGACGAGTAGATCTACTGAGTGTGAAGAGTAAAATATATACATTATCAAGCGCGGATCTAGAGGGGGTGGGGGTGTCAAGGGGATCCGGACCCCCCTGGAATTAGTAAAATATATACCACCATTGGTCAATTATACTTTGATTCTAATTTTAACAGAGTTGGGGTTTTCCTTACCATGAGTTGGATCCCCTAGAAAAGTTGGACCCCCATGGAAAAAAATTCCTGTATCCGCACATGCATTACCGATAGTACATTTGGGTAACATCAATATAGCTCTAGATTGAATAGACGTACTGTCTTGTCTTAGCTAAAATGAAGATTGGAAACTCTATCAGACAGAATACACGACAACTAGGGAATTGACTGACAGGTCTTTTAAAACAGGAACACCATTGCCAGTCCAATACGGAATGTTACCAGGTGCCAGGAAGAAATCAGTGTATCGTGTTAACATGTCACACCCGCCGCATAGGCACTAGCCTTTTTTCAAGCTCGCTGAAACGGTTGGATCTCGGAGGATCCGTCTCTCACGCATAGTCAGCGTGGTTTCGAGTCTCGCTGTATCTGTGAAAGTTTGCCAATTTACTTGCGGAAGGTCGGTGATATCTGTCCATGTACATTTGTAACCCCCCCCCCTCCTCTCTCTCAAAACTAAAAAAAAAAAAAAAATCCGACCACCACCATATTATGGCTAAAGGATAATTGAGTAAGCGTGAGGTAAGGCACCACAAATATATATATATGAAACTAGTACTGTGACAAACATTGATAAGTTTTTTTTTTTTGGCTCTCAGAATTCAAATTCATTATATGTATGCTTTTCTCATGCGCGGATCAAGGATGCGGGGGGGGGGGGTCGAAATTTTCGAGGGGAGTTCGAACATTATTCAAGAAAAAAAACGACTTTGTTAAAACAAACATCTAAACATCATTTACCAATGATGATACATACTTTGTCAATTCCATGGGGGCTTCGGACCCCCTCTGGATCCTTATGATGTTTCCATAAAGTGGCGTAGGCCTACGTACATATGTCGCGAAAAAGTAAGACAATTTAGCGGGAAGGTGTAAGATTACTTAATTTTAGAACTTCCGTTTGATTTCAAAACTGTCTAATTATAAAGTCCAATATCTATTGTGATTATTTTGGTTTTTTTTATGTCGCTCGAAACGGACTTGAAGTGGAGTCCCCTTTCCAATGATGATATTCAACCATTGCTGAAGTAGGCCGACGTAAATTGATGAATTTGGAAATGGTGATAACGACATTACAGGATCTATCTATGTAGCTCTATAACTTAAAAAAAGAAATTTATATATAACTTTTTTTTCACGATATTTTTTTGCCGTTCAAGCAAGTTGTACACACAAACAAATTTATTGGAAAATTTCATTTAAAAAGTGTTTCTCTTGTATTTTGTCGCTATTGCAATAAATTATTTTATACAAAAAGAAATCGACACACGTCCTAATTGTTCGATAAATTTTAATATCTTATTTTCTATTTCTCGCTCAAGCTGCTCATTATTATTATCATGACCTTTTGATAATATTATATACATGTGAACCCAGGATAATCGTTTTTTTTTATACATGCATACATCTGTCGGATTTTGTTAAAGTTACAGGGTGTTCCACAGACACTTCGGGCACGGGTTTGCGATTTTGTTACCACAGAAAAAGGGAGGTCACTCCGAGTTGAAAACTGGAAGAGGCGTTGAAGATTAGAGATGCAGGTTAAGTGATTAACATCGTCGTAATCTTTTTGTGTCTAAGAAAAACGCGGAAGTCATGGCTACAGCTGACTGGAACCCACTTGGAAGTGTTTATTACAGGTTTGGATTTTCTCTATCAGCACGGTCGCCTCAAATCTTTGTCACGATCATCCCATGTTCTGTCGTGTTATGAATCCTGCATTAAGCCATGGTCATCGTGATCATGTGATAAAAATAAATTTATTCACATTTACAAGAAAAAAAATGAAAAGGAAAGAAAATTAGACTTTTATTTTTACATATTATATCACCATGATATCATTTAGCAAATTAGAAATAATGAACATAAAGGCAAGAAAACACAAGCAGGGGTAGAAATAAGGGATTCATTAAACAGCCAGTTCAGGTGAACTAGATCACTGGTGACTAGATACTGTTGGACCTTCTAAATTAATGCTAGCCCTGAGGCTGAGTCTTACCGGTAGTGGTAAGTGCATCTACACTGGGGATTTTTTTTTTTATATCTAGACATGAAATCAAGCATTCTGGTGCATTTTAGAAGAGATATTATAAAAGAAAAGTATGACTGAAAGTTCTGTAGTTTGAGGGTAAGATTAAAAAAAAAAAAAGCAACCAAAATTTATTTAATATTTTGAAAAAAAGTCAACAAGCCCACAAGCAATATCAACCGGCACATCTGTAAAACAACCAGCCCCGGGCCAACGGGCCTCCACTTATGTCTATCCCTGACAAGATCTATTAGACCTACATTTCTCTGCACTGAATGACTAATGTAATGCATCTCCATGAGTATGTTGTGGCCATGACTGGGGATCGAACCCGCCACCCCAATATTAAGAGAATAGCATTGAACCATTCAGCTAAAAGTCCAGACGTTTGGTTAACAATTCATAGGTTTACCACATTTCCAGCCCCATCTTAATTTTGGGGTCCTTGTCCCGGCCATTACGTCTTATGGTAGCAATCACCCACATGAGTGATCCATGCTCTTCAAACTTACGATAGCTACCACCAATATGAGTGATCCACGCAGAAAGAAAAGGACAGTCATCATCAAAATAGGGCGGAAAATCCACTTACCCATGACGCCAGTGTTGTGGCCCTGACTGGGGATCAAACCAGTGACCCTAAAAGAGCCAAAGGTCCACATGTTAGGCTCAAGTGCCTAACACTGCCTAGGTTTACCACAAGTAGTTATAGCTGCAATGAAGAAGGTATTTTACTATTTTGACTTTTCTTGCCCCTTCTTCGTTGCAGCCCATTCCCTATTACAAGACATCTGAAAATGGCCTGAAATTGGGAAATCCAACCAGTCAGATCACAGAGCCGTTTTCTTCCATTCAACATATGCTATGATGAAAAAAGTAAATATATTCTTGCTTATAAACTAACGTTTAACTTCGACCACTAAGTTTTGAGTTCAAAGTCTTTCCAACTTGTTTTCTACCACAATGAGCATGCACATTGGATGGAAAACTTCTATAGTCCATATCTAGGGACTCTCTCTCTATTTTTGGTGTATTTTTTTTTTATCTTTTATGCAGGAAGTGTGACCTGTATTCTATGACAAGGACTCTGTCTACTTTTGGTGTATTTTTTATCTCGTTTGTAAGAAGTGTGAGCTGTATTCTATGGGACGGACTATCTCTACTTTTGGTGTTTTTTTTATCTCTTTTATAGGAAATGTGAGCTCTATTCTATGGGATGGATTGATCTAATTGACCTAAGCAAGTTCACCGTCAGTGCAGCCCCATATGGAGGACCCATAGGTAAGTTTGTTTATTACTACTGTAAAGCTGGTATTATTCGTGATAATTTTATTTTCGCGTACATCTACGCGAGAACACATACACGCAGAAATAAAGTTCTATCTAAAATTTACAAACTTGATATTCCCATGCATCTTACAAAATTAACTTTTAAACTGACATGCACACATGCGAAAATATAGTATTGCGAATGAGTCCCTGTCTATTTATTCGCTTAAATAATGTTCCGCGAAAAATTCTGGATTTACAGTATACTTCATATTAGCGTAACATCCCACTCATGAATGAATCTTTTACTTATATGGTGACATCACGAAATTCCAGTGAGGGACACAAAAAATTGACCAATCCTTAGCAGTGTTAGTAATGCTCCTAGGAATGGGGATTTGTATTATACCTCACATACTTTGGCATTAATGGACCTTCAGTTTTACTGTCTATTCTGCAAAACGTGTTAGTTGGTTGGTTGTTTCTTTGTTTAATACTCCGATCAAGAACACTTCATTTATGTGGGCAGTTTATTGGGACGTAAGTGTCCGGATTAATGAAGCTCCACTGTTTATATTTTCTCGATTCTTGATACCTCCGTAATTCGTACTCATAAATTAAAAGGATTTGAATGTGAATGTGGCAGTTCGGAATCAAGCTACATGTAGGTACACTTATTAAGGGTAATCATATCATCTTACATTTTGCAGCTCTGCTTAGGGATGAGTCCAAGTCTGCACGAGTCCAGACGTCCATCAAACCGATAATTACGATCTTCACAGCAGCGGGAAAACAGATAAAACAAATGAGGGTGAGGATATTAAAGCTAATGGAGACAGTTGTGGTTTTATAAATTTTTTTTTACACTTTCTGATGAGTCAGAAACATCAAGAGATCACTAAAGATGGTATGGCCAGTTAAATGATTAAATGATAGGGTCTAAGTAGGTCTAAATCTAATAAATGCCCAGAGTTATGGTCAACTGGTCACAAGTCATAGTATGCAGTGTTTTCCCTTCGTTTTATTTGAACAGGCTTGAAAATGAATTGAACAGGCCAAGAACAGGGGACTTGGGGGTTTCTCCCCTCTAAAAGATGTTCAAATCTTAGATCTATTTGAACCGGCCAGAAAATAGCTTGAAACGGTCAATTTGGCCGGCAGCCGGTTCTTAGGGAAAACACTGAGTATGAATTACAATTACTGGGGCTGGCACCATAAAACTTAAGAATTTACTTAAGTCTGAGAATTTTCTCAACTCCAGCTAATTCTGAATTTTGATTGGCTTAGAAGCTGGAGTTGAGAAAATTCTCAGACTTAAGTAAATTCTTAAGTTTTATGGTGCCCAGCCCTGGTTATTGAGATTGAAACCAGATACAGGGCTGTTTTGGCTCAGTGATTAGGATGTTTGTCTAATGACTGAGAGGTGCTGGGCTCAAATCCACCTGGTAGAGGCATCTGAATTTCTGACCTGTCCTTGGGATCAGACAGTAAAAAATAAGGTTCTGTGTCGTAGTAATTATCAACACATTAAAGAACCTTCACTGCACAATGAACATCAGACCTAAGCATAAGCCAGATTTGTCGTGCTTCAACAACTTACAGTGATGTTTCCATATAACTGAAAGATTCTTGAATGGGATGTTAAACAACAAATTACAACAGCAATATGGACTGTAAACTGTATTCCTTATAAGAAGACTAACAGCTTGTGTTAAATATTTAATTTTGTTGCTATTTGAATTGAAACCAGTGACTCGCAGCGTATGTGATTAAAATGGGAAGTCATGATGAAGTGGGCCCAGGTTACCAGCCTGAGCAAGTGTTTGTGGTCTATATTCATTCCTCACTCCTGTTGGGCCACCTATAATTAATTCTCTAGTTCCCAGGCCAAATTTTCATAAAACCAATGCAGGCAGGGGGCTTTTGATTTATCTTTTTATTGATGAAAAAAATGAATGTAGTAGGAGTTTTTTTTTTTCATCGGTCTCAGTGAATGTACATTGCATCAGAGAAGCCATCGATAATTGTCTTAGCTAGGGTCCTTTTTTCCTCTCTAGTATAATGGAGGTGGCACTACACCTGCCGTTTTTTTTCCTGTGTTTATGATATTCATTGTCAATTAAATGCTTGATTATGCTGGTAAACCTTGTCAACAGATTTAAACTTTATCTAAGGGGCTTATCAAGAGGCATTACTAATTTTCTTACCGGACACAATACCACATTTTCAGATTTTATTTTATTGAATTTTCGATAGAATCGATATTGTAGGGGCTTTCAAAGTGATGCATGTTGGTCCGAGACCCCTAATTCTGTAACAGTCAAACCTGCTTTAAGAGACTGTCCAAGGGAAGGAGCAAAAAGGGTCACATATGACAGGTGGTCTCTTAATTCAGGTGATTTATATAGGAAAAACCATTTTTGGAACCACTCATTTAGCTCACATAAGACAGGTTTTCCTTTAATTTGCTGGGTCTCTACGGTATGTTATGCTGTACCAGCTACTGACCAAATCTATCACCACTTTACACAGGGATTGGTAAATCTCATCCCAGTGTCAAAAAAAAAGAAGAAGGAAATCCTCTTTTGGGAACCACTCATTTAGGTCACATAAGACAGGTTTTCCTTTAATTCAGTGGGTTACTATGGCAGGTTTGACTGTATTATGTGGCCTTACATATTATTTTTTATTTTCAGTGGAACAGCGGTTCAATACTACAGCTGGGATGGTCCTACGCTGAGGATTTGCTCTGTGTACAGGAAGATGGCGTGGTACTGGTCTATGATATGTTCCTAAATTTCAAGAAGACCATCGGAATGGGACAGGTAAAAATGAACATTTACCTTGGATGTGGTCATCTCTGCAAATTGTTGATTATGTGATTTTCTTAAGAAACCATACTAGTACATTGGAGGGATTTATGTGATGTTAATACAGAGAAATATGTATAGTGGAGCCTCATTAATCGGGACACCTTCATTCCCAAGCAAATAAATGAAGCGTCCGGATTACTGAAACATACATATCATAATGTGTAAGTCAATCTGAAAATTCTGTTCCCTGGAAATGTCGCCCAGAAGGTGAAACATCTGGATTATGGTGTCCAGATTAATGAGGCTCGACTGTATATAATGACCTCATTTGGGGCAAAAGAAAACCAGTCTTCATAGGGAGATGTCCTTTATATAGAGGTTGATTTGTACACCATTGGTACTATTGGGGACAGCAGAATATAGTCTTTGTGATCAGGTGGTCTTTATATACAGGTGATTTCTTAGGCAGGTTTTACCGTTTCGAAACTTATCTTGTTTGTTAACGATAGTTTACAATACCAATCCATCAGTAAACAGTAAAATTGTTTGCTGTTTTGCAACACATTGCCTAAATTTTATTTTTATCACCATGATTGGGAATTTTTGGCTGAAAATTGGGATGGATGACTCTCTCAAATGGCCATCGACCATGTGTTTTTTTTTAGCTACAACTCACTGTTTGTTTTAGCTTCAACTCACCTATTGCTTTAATCTAATATTTGACATATTTCATGATGTCACATTGCATATAATGTATGTCTAAGATCTTATTGAGGTATGAGGCATTGTGTTGTTATCAAGGAAGCTTGATTTCATGCACACTGACATATTTAGTAGAAGCTGCTTTGAGAGACCATCACTACAGCCATGGTAGTGTGGTGTTTTAAGATAGATGGTTTATTTACTTGCTTATTTATCTGTGGTCTCTCATGAAATTGTCTCTCAGTACAGGTTCCACTTGACAAAGCTCATGGTTATAATAATATTGTTTACAGAATGGTCAAGGTTATTATACCACCTGTTGTAACACCTACACAAAGGTCAAGATTACAATATCACCGCGATAGGTTAAGGTTGTTGTATCACCACAAATGTCAAGGTTGTTGTAACACACACAAAGGTCAAGGTTGTTGTAACAACTACACAAAGGTCAAGGTTGTTGTATCACCACAAAGGTTAAGGTTGTTGTATCACCTACACAAAGGTCAGAATTATTATATCCCCATAAAAGTCAAGGTTGTTGTAACACCTACATAAATGTCAATATTATTTTATCCCCACAAAAGGTCAAGGTTGTTGTATCACCACAAAGGTCAAGGTTGTTATATGCCCACAATGGTCAAGGTTGATGTAACACCTAAACAACGGCCATATTGTTGAATCATCTACACCAAGATTGTTTATAACTTGATTATTTATACAAAGGCTGTTTCTGATTTTATTACATATACGAAAGTCAATGAAGTTTAATAATTTTCTCACTTTCAGGAAGCCAAAGATGTGAAGGTGATTGACTGTCGGATCTTTCCGAGTTTTCAAGGGACAGGGATTGCGGTTCTTACCAGTACTTACAGGGTGTTCATGATAAACAATGTTGATGACCCCCGGATCAGGAGACTAGCGGAAGTTCCAGGTCTGTATCCTGGTCTTTGGACCATTTCCGGATTATGGACTGACAGTTCAGATTAACAGTAGATTCTGAATCGAAGTATCATTCCTACAGCCAAGACGATCTGTTCTTTTGAGACAGGTGGTCACAGAAGAAAGGTTTTATTTCAAGGATTATTCGATAAATTGTGTCTTAGTAATGAGCATCTACAGCCAGGTTCCTCAGTGTCTGCAAATTGTTCACTCATGAAGAATTATGAGGTCTAAATTGTGAGAAGTAAAAGTACACATGTATCAATGAAAACTTCTTAAGTGGAATGTTAAACAATAATACAACAATGAAAGCAAATGTGTGTACAGAATCATGCACAGTCTAATTTGCCATGGCAACCCACTGAATTAAAGGACTACCTGTCTTATTTGACCTAAATGCATGGTTTCCCAAAATGGCTTTTTACTATATACTGTATACAGGGACATTTTCGCCCCCATTTTATTTTCGCCCTTTTCGCCCTCATCGTCAATGGGCAAATTTAAAACTGGGCGAATTCAAAATGGTTAATTAATTGAAAAGAATTATGACGAGACTGGGTGAATTTAAAACGGGCAATACTTTTAACAAGTACATTAGGGTGAAAATAACACGGGGCGAAAATAACCCTGTATACAGTAAATCACCGGAATTAAGAGACCTGTCATATGTGACACCTTTTACTTTCGCCCTTGGATAGTCTCTAAAAACAGGTCAGACTATACTCAGGAGTGTTTGCTAGGCTTCAAATTTGGGTCTTCAAGAAAAATCCTATTTCAAGATGCTTTTGGTGTTTCAGTGCGAATGAATTTGGTGTCTTTGATTTTTAAAATGGAAGTCAAAAGTTGTTGTCTAATTTGTTTTCCAGGACTACAGTCAATGCCGAGCAGCTGGACGGTCATCAACTTGGACCGACAGTCCCGAGCCTTGGTAGCCAAAGGCAGTGAGTTGTTCCTGATTGACCACGGAGGCCAGTATCAGTCACAGGTATAGTGGAAATTATCAAGGGAGACCCCACTCAAAAATCTTTCACTCATATGGAGATGTCACCATGTACAGGTGAAGGTTGACAAATTTTTCCTGTGCTTAGCACATATGGCCATAGAGCATGGAGATTTCTTTAACATGCCAATACCTACTGTGGCATGGGACCTTGGTCTTATCGGAAAGACAGGGACAGCCAACCAAATCATTGCTCTGGCTTTTGGTTCTCTCGAAAATAGCCTAGAAATCATTAGCCTTTACAGTCCTGTGAAAATTCATAATGGAGTTACTGGTTTTGACGTATATAATTGATAAAATTTTATTTCATAAAAACCCTAGCCCTACTAACATGGGTGTGGAAAAAGCATATCCGGTGTGCCCAACCCGTTACATTGGGCAACCGGACAAGTGAAATTTTGCTCTCTAGTTGTACATAGACAAATAGTGTTTTGAACGGGCCACAACTTGTAATGATACAGGCAAGTTAATTTATGTTCTGGGCGAGTAGAGTTTTCAAATTTACTTTTCAATTGTTACTTTAAGTAAGTAACTATGACAGTTTCTGAAAGTACCAGCACACTTCACTTTTACAGTTGGTCCATACAAAAAGAAAAACCTGACAAAATCAAAATTGTTTCTTGATCGGACCTCATGTTGATGTTTTGTACCAAGATGTAAGGAAGAAGGGGGGGGGGGGGGGGGGGGGGGAAAAATAGTAACCTGACATTACTCATACTTTTGTATATGCTGGAAGTTTTAGTATAGGGTTATTAATCAGGTAGATTCATATTGGCCTAGTTATTAGGCCGAGGTCTGTCATATTGGCCTGAGGCTGAACAGACCAAGGCCTAATAACTAGGCCAATATCAATCTACCTGATTAATGACACTTTTATTAATTAACAGTATTTAACATTAACATTGGTGGATCGAACAAATTTATCAGACTTTAGTTTGATCTCACGTCTTAGCCTAGCCTAGTCTAGCCTAACATTTTTCTCTTTTCATTCTGTCGTCTGATCCATTTGTGTACAGTCATGCATCGAACTCTCTTGGATCTGTTCTACTGGGGTTTCTAATTTCCGAAACTTTCTGAATAGCAATTGTGCTACTGTTTGGCATGTTTTCCAAATTGGCCGAGATTTTCCCATATTGGCCGACTTTTTTCTGTATTGACTGAGTTTTGTAATCAACTGATTAGGCAGCTAAGCCCATACAAATGTTATATAGACAAAGTTAATTGATAAATGCATGATAATAATAGCTAAACAGCTCTTGAAAACTAATTGGATCGGTATGTTGAAAGTCTAGTATCGCCTATGAATGATTAACTCGGTTATCTCCCTTTTATTATGTTTCTGTCTTTACAGACTCCAGATATCAGCTGTGATGTAAAGGCTTACACTGCCATGGCACTATCATTCAACAACAGATATCTGGCTCTGTTCACCAACTCAGGGGTCATTTGGATAGGTTCCTCTGATTTACAGGTAATCCTGCAGCCACATCTGGCCTGATGGTCAGACCGGTCATCTTATATTCTGACCATTCATTGAAGTAATTCTGCTGCCAGCTCTGGCCAGATGTTCAGACTGGTCACTGCACACTCACAGAGGTAATACTGTTACAACCTTTGACCGAATGGTCAGATTGGTCACCTTATATTCTGACTATTAACAGGTAATCCTGCAGCCACATCTGGTCTGATGGTCAGACCGGTCATCTTATATTCTGACCATTCACTGAAGTAATTCTGCTGCCAGCTCTGGCCAGATGTTCAGACTGGTCACTGCACACTCACAGAGGTAATACTGCTACCACCTCTGGCCTAATGGTCAAACGGGTCACGTTATATTCTGACCATTCACAGAAGTAATCCTAATACAAGCTCTGGCCTGACGGTCAGAGAGGTCCCTTATATTTTGACCATTCACAAAAGTAACTTTTGTCACCCACTTTTACTTAGGCATGGGGTCATTAAATCTGTCTGTCCATCTGTGTTTTTGTTCATGAGTTGGTCATAAATCTTTAAGGTGGATACAGTTGAGCCTCATTAATCTGATGCCAATGTCTGGATGCTTTTTCTGGGAACAGACATTTTCTGGGAACAGAATTTCCATTTTGTATTAGTCATATGAGAGGTATGCTTCAGTAATTCATTTATTTATTTTATGTGGACAATTTGCTTTGGAGAAAAAGCATACAGATTAACGAAGCTCCGCTCTATATCTTTTGAACTATGAGGGATCAGGCTTTAGATTTCAAATTTTAGATACTTTGTGACCTTTTGTTTGATTTTAGCATGGAGAATTAAGAAATGGGATCTAGTACCATGGTCAAACTTTGTGTACATCAATACTTAGATTAAAATGAAAGTCAAGAATAAATGAAAGTCAAGAATGAAGTGGCATGACAAGAGATAAAGATCAGTGAACAGTTACTACAAAACTAGTAACTGTTGAAGTCTTTTTATCAATTATTGTGAATTCATGCAAGATTATTGTACCTACCGTTCTTTAATCCTGACCTCTAGATTTGATTGTTATATGGGCTGATGTAGGGAGTAGTCCATTTTGATATACCCCTGCACAGTTTGGGGAATATACAGGAATAATTTTGTCTGTCTCCTCATCTGTTCTTCTTTCCGTCCAGTTAAGAAGTTCTAAAAGCATATTTCCCTTATAGTATAAGGGGAAGGTCTTCCATATTTCATACACACCTTCACTGTATCAAGGTCTATATTTTGATTCCAAGACGTTTGACCTAGTGGTTTTGACCTTAAACTTTGACTTTGCAATAGTTGTTTGGCTAAGAGGTCCAGAGAGAAATTTTTTCAGAAGGGGGTTAGGGAGTTTCTATTTCTATTTCATTCTTTTAGGACTGCTTTAGTTATTGTACTGTGCTTTGTTTTCAGAAAGTGTACTGTGAGTTCAACACAAAATCAGAGACACCACCAAAGCAACTGGCTTGGTAAGTAGAAAATGTGAAATTGTGATTGTGGGTAAATTTCCAAATTGAATAACTAAAAGTTTTTCAGCGTGTTTGTTAACACCATGCTCAATAATGTATCAGTTGTATGGAGGTATCCAGTATGAGAAGATAGAAGAGAAACTTAGGTTACAATGGGTGTGGACCATCCTTCCTCTACAAGAAAAGTCATAAACAAACAAACAAACAAACAAACAAACAAACAAAAGTCCAATAAACAGAACCTGGATTTGGACCAAAATTAAGAAACTCTCTTGGTTGGTTGTTGCTTGTATTGTTGTTTAACATCCCATTCAAGAATCTTTCACTTATGGAGATATCACTGTGTGCCTTTAAAGGGCCTCGACACTTGTGGCCATAGAGCAGGGAGGGTTCTTTAACATGCCTTTCTACATCAAGTGTACACAGCTAAAAAGACATTAACATAGAGGAACATGGGTAAGTAATTTCCCCTCAATCTCTAACTGACTTCAGGTACTGTCCTCAGATGAAGAAATGGAAAGGAACAAAAATACACCGATATAATATAGAAAAAATATTAACACCTCTCAGACTATTGGACGGGAGCATGGATAAGATTCATTTCTATCCCTTTGCAATTGTAGGTGTGGTGCGGGAGCAGTTGTGGTCCTATGGGACACTCTGATGTTAGTGATTGGCCCTTATAAAGACTATAATAATCTATGAATCTGTTTTGTAGGTGTGGTCTAGGAGCAGTTGTGGCCCTTTGGGACACTCTGATGTTAGTGATTGACCCT
>JACSZP010043279.1:0-13491 GCA_016161895.1 Pinna nobilis | reverse complement strand
CACAAGAAGTGTGTATCCTATATACACATATAAATATATAATATATATATAGTCGTATTGTTAGTTATTGTATCAAGATAATATAGATTATCCAGTGTCCAGTCCAGTGTCATGGTAAATGCTATTCATTACTTAATGACCTTTAGCGCCGAACGTAGACCAAACTTTTAAGTCGTTCAACGGCAGTCGGTAGTTGGCGTCTCAAATTAAGTGAACAGGCATCGAGTGGGCCGTTCATCAACCAAAAACCCTCAAAACACCTCAAACCCCGACAACACTGAAGTTAACAAAATTATGATACAAAGATGAAGACTAATAAAGGAATACCTTAGATAGATAACGGGTTCATTGTCGTATATACTCAATACATAAATTGATCACCACGTGGATGAAGGAATCCTTATAAAATTTGCAAAAAATGAGGGTCGAGGATGTATTTGGAACATCTTTATTTAGCAACATACCTACACACAACTCGCTGTGACAACAAATCGAACAGTAACATTTTCAGGTATAAAACAGACCTGTAAACCAATTGATATACTTGTGTCTATACTGGAGTAGGTCTTCAGCTGTTCGTTCATGTCCGCCCGACGCTTGCTGTATTACCATGTTCTTATTTTTACAGACACTCTTCCAATGTTTCAATAGGATTGAATACTATCTATCTAACTGATTATCTCATTTTGCAAAACTTTTATTTCGTGCAACAATGTTTCTACACATATTTCTATATACATGAATACATAATCGCAGTTTTAAGCAAAGGAATTGTTTTCTTACTTAAAGTCTCTTATAGGTAAATATGATGAAAATATCATATTCTTTAAAATACAGCTCACATATAATTATGGAAGAATAAGATGCCACAGTAAATACTAAAGGAAAAGAGTGAAAAAAATTAACAAAGAGTCGTTGAGTATCACAGAATTATGGTGGTAATATCATATTCAAAGAGTAGACCTAATATGCAATCATGCAATTTAAAATGGCGCTGAAATGCCCTTTAAGCCACATTATAAGCAGTATTTTGAAGCCCTGCTCAAATTTCTAATTGCAGTTTTTTCTTGGTGTATATATTTGGCGTCAATAATGATAATTTTTACTTTTTTACGTTGATTTTCCATCATTATTCTCGTGATCAATGACATTAACCCATAAAGCTAGTTTTCCCCGTGATACAATTCAACAATTTGTAAATATTTTGTTAAAGCAATTAAAAGAAGTCATCAGATTATAACATGAAATACTAAAAGTTCTTGCAAATTTACAATGGATAAAACCTCAAACTATGTCAAGGAATTATATACAAGTAGATGATATATACATATAAAACTTTCACTTAAGAGACAATCAAGCCCGAAGAGGAGAAAATGGTCAAGCAAATGGTGTGGTGTTTATTCATATGCTCAACTATATTAAACCTAGATTTAAAAATCAACCAGTCGATGAATAAGTGGAGCCTGATCAGAGTGAAACAATGTCCTATCATCTTAACATTACTGTCATACTCATCCATAATTGTCGTTATGACACTAAAAGGCCTTCCCGATCTTTGCCCACCTCAGTTTCGCTATTCATCAATACCGGAAAAGCAATCACTGGTTTTGATACTCTATACCTTTTGGGAATATATTTTTTCAATTAGCTAATCTACAAGATTCATCACAAAAACTAGCAAAATATCGAGCAGACTGAACAAAATCGTTCTATTGTAACATTAAAAAGATGGTCAGCATAAATCATATTACAATAACAGTTGTTCATTTGCAGCAAACAGTTCACTCTGCGATCGTTTGTTTATGAGCAAGTGCTATATTTAAATACCAAATTCAAATAGCTGATACGATTGAAGGCACTTTTATTCTACACGGCCAAAAATGAGCAAGTGCTATATTTGAATACTAAATTCAAATAGCTGATACGATTGAAGGCACTTTTATTCTACATGGCCAAAAAAAGATAAAAGAAGAACAATTAGTATAAAATGTTGGTATTAAAAAGTGATAGTTGAAGATACCAAGGGGAAAGAAACGAAATGTAGGAATTGAAAAGCAGACAAAATCATAACCAAAGCACAGGGAGACAAGTACACAAATAGCAATATACTCAACAAGAAGTGTCAAACAAAAATTAGAATAACATGAACCTCACAAACACCGGAGATGAGTTGACAAGCTCACAAGGTTACAATGTAGCGTAACAATTTTAGTGGTTTGGAGAATCCCCAATACCAAAGTTTATCAGGTTTCGATCCCCGATCTACTGCGGGTAAACTGGCAATATTCCTTATGTACATAAAATCTACCGAAGCTGGAATTGAACTAGAAGTGAGACCAACCTTGATATAAGGCAAATTGTTCTAACTCCTCTGACGTGCTCTTGATATCGGGTAAAAAATACAGACGTAGAGACAGACCATGTAAATTATGCCTCAACGCAACTGCCCGACATTTGTATTCTTTCGTCAAGTCTGTTTGTGAGTTAAGGAAAATAATATTATGTATGCTTGTGAATAAACCCTTTGACATGTTTACCTTAACTCAGAAATTGAGGGCATCGTTCTCATTGTAACAAATGGAACTTGTGCATTTGTTATGAATTGAAGAAACATCACATGAGACGGTATTATTTTACTTTATTTTGTATTCATAACACAAAGAGCGTGTTTAATTTGAAATAGAATAGCAGAAGAGCTAAGGGAAGTTTGAAAACCCAAGTCCTAATAAGCATGACGAAATAAGTCCAAATAACGGTCTCAACGCGTAAAACAATTGCAAATTCCTATTATGATGGGACCGGATGTCCGGAAGGAGTCAGCGCCCTTTGTTGGCCTGTCACAAGAGTAACACGGAAACCCTGCGAGTGGTGTAAAATGTCGATTTCTATTGAAAATTTCAAGTGATCTTGATATGATTAACAAAAGGTAGCCACTACAAATGACCGTGCTCAAGTAGCCAACATCCTTGAGAGAGGGATCCCATATCATTTAACAAGCTCTCCGTATCGGTGTTTTGATACGAAACAATATCTGATGCCGAATATTACAAACTTGCTCATCAATACATGTATAAAGTTAAAAGCCATTACTCATTTGAGCTGCTGTTAACCGAGGAATAAATGTCTGATATTATTCTTTATGAAAACTGCAGTTCATTTAGTCAAAGAATAAAGTATTTTGTATTAATATTAACACTTTGAAGACCTCAGTTATAAAATGAGAATTTGTGAACAAGTGAAAGATGAAATAAATATTGATGTGACCCTGTTTGTTTTTTTGTGGGAATCAGATTAGTCTGTGTTCAGAATTTAATCATATTATTCTAGAAATTGTTTCATAATCAAATCCTAATCCCTCTACCTATAGGTACAATCAATTTGTTTGAAATTAACCATACCTATTTCATCATTGATTGATATGTGAAATCAGTTTAAAAATTCATAAAACTGGATTGCAAAAAGGACAAATTTCTGCATGTTATCACAAATGACCGTTATTAATTACACCTCTTATTTGTAGGCCATTCATTCGTTTTTTTTTTGTGTGCACTTAAAAAGCACTTTTTGGGGTGATAATCTGAAGGTTAATTATTCTTCTGTGGGGCTTGATGGAGACGCGTACTCTGTTTTCGTAATGGATTACTTAGATTTAGTAATCATTTGTTTTCTTGACATTATTGTTTGGTTTCATGATGCCATTTCACAAAGTTTTAATTTTTTTTCAAAGCAATCACTATCTAATTACTAAGCTGCCTTGAAATTAATAATGGTAGTAATCGAAAACAGTACTTAGGCATACATTTCACAATTTCATTCGATGTTTTGATAAATAACTTGAATTTAATTAAAGGAAAGAAGGCGTTTGAAATTTATCCTCCCTTCACACACAATGTGTGAAATATCAGTGCGAAAAATTAGACGGATTCAAACCTGAAAATTACTTTCCGTAAAACAAAGCTATTAAACTTTATAATTAAAAGGAGACAATAATCTTTGATTTGTGTAACCTTGTTTAACCAAAATTAAAGAGATTCAACTTTGTTTTCCGTCTTCGTGTATTTCAGGTAGAAGCAAGGCGCATGCAGCATTGTGGATAAACTCTATTTACAAAGATGATACAATGTGGAAAAAATATCAAGGTTTGTATAGTTTGATGAGAGCAAGGTTTTGTTCATCACAAGAACTTGTACAAGAGGCTATAGAAATTAAATCTAAATCTCTTTAAAAAGAACATATCACATCATTATCAATCTACCATTCAAAAGAAATGGCGGGCACCGTGTTAAGTTAAATATGAAAACCTAAGTCAGGTAAGGACAGGCGAGAAATATCATCTTGATATAAACTGATATGCTGCTTAATGCCATTTTACCAATTTGCCCTTAATCGCCTTCAGTGGAACACATCCAACGATCCTAGGTCCTAATTCCGATTGGCATGTCCTACTTTTCGAGAACATTTGTTTTTTTCGATTTGTGTTCTACCAGATTTGGGGTTCCTTGCTTGGCACTTCTCTCTTTTACCCCATCTTTATTATCTTAATGCCATTATTTTTATTTTAATATGACAAGTACATTCCAAGCCTTCAAACAGTAGATTAAGATTTGCTTTTAAAGTCGGAAAGATTTAAATTTTAATCAATCTTCGCTCTTTCTTGATGTGAGGGTACGTAAATTAGTCATCTAGTATCGTTACCTATCCCTTTAAATGAGTTCAAACATGTATTTGAGAATTATTTCAATGTAAACCTTAATCATATAAAAGATGCTCTCATTACTTTTCTTACACTCAAAATGCCCCTTCTTGCCATTCATAGCTTCATTCAGTCCAAAGATAGAAATACCATCTCTATTAATATTTCTGGCCTACAATTTCTACCAGATATCAGAATAAGATATGTTCTTAAAATAAAAAGTTCCCAAGGATATGGAAGAAAATTTGTGGAGTTTTGGCTTTGCGCTATGATTCGCATGAATCAATCTTGGAAGCGGGACACTTTGATATAAATCAAAGTTTCAATCTCATTCTTAAAACTCCAGAAATGGTATATCAATATAGATTGAAAAATACCCTTGTCATGCCGGTTCTAGAATCCCTAAAGGGTATTATAGAAATTGACATATTGTCCTTTATTGTTTCCTTTATGTCAAGGTCACTCGATATCTAGTGTAGAGATATATACTGAGGTTTGGTCTAGCTGGAATATACATCATCTGAGTATCTTTATGTAAAATGAAATTGGTCGAAAATTATTTTTCTTTAAGAGAGAAACAAGTGAATGAGTTGTGTTTGTCATTGTCGACCTTGATTATTTCATCCCTCAATAACAGTGTAACATGTCTTTACAGAACGTCAAAGGGATGAATTTGAATAAAGGTCACATGTGACATGTGATCTTTTAGTAGAGGTGATTTGTATAGGCAACCCCATTTTGGAAATCAGACATTTAGGTAACATAAGACAGTTCGTCCTGTAATTCAGTAAGTGGCTAAAGCAGGTTAGACTGTATTTGGCTTAAATTTGATAATAGACTCCACGACAATGAGGCCAGTATACAGGAAATGTCCGTTCCTCCTCAGCATCTAATGTCAACCTCTAAGTGTCAAGAGGTCAATGATTGCCTTGTAGTCATCGTGTTTGCATATTACCTTACAAACGAACGGCAGCCCGTTATCTAGCATTTCAACTTCATAATAAAAGGGGTGAACAATTTCACCATCGTCAACTTTCCATATTTATGTAGCAAAATATATTCCATCCTCACTTGCATATGGAATGTATGTCTCTCAACTGATTCGATATGCAAGAGCTTGTTCAGCGTTTGTCGATACGGCCTGTCATTGGATATAATGCTGTCTGTACCTCATATCGGATGTTAGACCATTCTGAACACACTGATTTTGACTTCGGAGTATCTCGCTTACCTGATCACGATATATGGCTCACGACGGGGTAACCGGTCGACAGGGGATGCTTACTCCTTCTGGATATCTGATCTCATCTTTGGTGTGTCAAGGGGTCCGTGTTAGCCCAACTCATTATTTTGTATTCCTTAAAGGAATTATGAGATCGATCTTTCTTCGTTATCTGTTCCTTATCATATGGATAATACGATATCTCGATACGCTAGAGCTTGTTCAGCGTATGAACTGTTTTTAAATTGAGGTAGGCTACTGGCAAGTTGATGTTGCAGGGGTTCCAACAGTCTCGGTTATAGTCAGTTTTTCGTAAATTCTTCGGTCGGTACAATGATCTGGCCGATCCTGTCATTGGGTCAAATGCCGTCTGACATGTTTCATAACGGTTGGTAGACCGTTCTTTACACACTGATTTTGACCACGGCATACTCCATTTACCTGTTCAAGATATAGGGCTCACGGCGGGCGTGACCAGTCAACAGGGGATGCTTACTCCTCCTAGGCACCTGATCCCACCTTGGTGTATCCATGGGTCCGTGTTTTGCCCAACCCCTTCATTCCTGGTAGGAATTATGAGATCGATCACTGTTCGTTACCCTTACCTTTTCATTCACATTTGATAACATTTACTTTAGAGCCTGGTTCTGTGCTTTGACAATTTTTCAGTATGTCTCTGTTAAGTCTTGTATACTGATGTATGCCGAATTTTCATTCGTTCATAAAACAATTCACAGATCTGATGAATATATAACAAGCAAGAATATATGAAATTTAAAACAATGAAATAAAGATTTTTTTTATGAATTTTACCTTTACTCACGAGTCCTGAAGGTAAATTTTTGAACGTTGATTGTAAAGTCTATGCAACAGACGTTAATTTGTAATTTGCTTAAGTTCATACTCAAACGACATGTTTGATATACATGTACTTTAGATGGAAATGGATTGCGTCGTACATCAAGCAGATGCGTATTTGTTTCTCTTTCATTTGCATGAATGACTTTATATTTTGACTTATTTCACTGCTACGTTACTAAATTAGATAGAGTATTAATTCCTCATTCCGTGATAAAGTGAAACATCCTTACATTCCCTCTGATACATAAGACGAACTCGTACCATCCACTTATCTCAGATAACAATCCCATTGTTGATCACTTCTTAGACACGCAGGGTATTCTTATTCTGAAACTGTTTCTTGATGGTAAATAATTGCAAGTATTCATAGTAACCCCGCAAAGTGCAATTATAGACATGGAAAGCATTAATCATTTTATATAGCATGTAGTTTTTATAATTACATCCGAATCAGGTGAAAGGTTGACAATTTACAACACAAAATAAACTCAGTGGCTTGTGCTTATAATTACGTTGTAGGGATTCTTTTTATGAAATCTCGTGACAATTTCGATACCACTCCTTTCATGTACAAGGAAAACATCAATACACGCATGTAGTCAACCCGAGTAGAGAGGTGTGATCAAAGAAGCTTTCTGTAAAATTAATTTTTCTGTCAGATTTGTATAAAGAAAACAAAATTGATAACCTTTTCTGCCGATCAGTTATTTGTGAAGCCTAACCAACGTACTAAACATAAATAGTGGACATCTAATGGGATTGGATCAATCATTATCGTTCAAGATATGGCAATGTCGACCACTGTAAATGAATAAGAATGAATGTAGAATGTCTTAAGGGTCAGCAATCCTTAAAACCCGATAATTTTACCACAAACATTCATCTGTCTACTTATAAGATGTAATCTTGTTACTTTCCATTTGAACAGCTGTAATATTATATTTCAGATTTCAGTTCTTTATTTGTGAAAAACACAACTTCAAATCATTCTTAAAAACTTCGAAAATACTTATTCCAAGTTTATGGTATCAGTTTAGTTCATTCTGTTAGTTATATCAAGCATGTAACTCCGAGAACACTTCGTCAATATTCAGCCTCACCAGTAAATGAATTACTTGTTGTCGTGTAAGATAAAAACATCACGGGTACTGTTCTCAAATATATCAAAATTCCAATAAAAGCTGATAGGGTGAAGGGAAATGACAACAGCCGGCGTGCGATATTTAAGTAAGTACAACGCCTGCGCTCAAATTTTGATACAATAATATTATGTATGATGTAATTTAAGAATCTACAAATTATTAATTAATGTAATCTAATTAAATTTAATTACCATACTAACACGCCTTATCCTTCGGATTCGCTTTCTAGTTTTAGCGAAACGAATTTTTCGAAGTTCATTGTCAATTTTCTCTTTGTGCACGCTCAGTATAACGTACCGTTTGCGAGCTGTTCTCATTTCCCCCAGACCCAGCTGTTTAAATCATAACAAAAATGACTTCAATCTTGTGTTTCAGCATATACTTAACCTACTCTATGAAGTATTTCGTGCAATGGTCCTGGCAGTGGTTTTCTTCGATATGGAAATTTCAGTTGCAAAGTTAATGACTAAAACCCATAGAAATTTCCTATGATTTGTAAATTAAAGATTCAAATAGACACTAGGTAGAGACACATTCTTTGAAATAAATACTAATAATTGATACCCTAACATAAAAAACTACACACAATGTACGGCTCATTTCAACTATGATCAAATTAGAAATGACACCTGAATTGTATTTAGTTTTACCCCCAGACCTGGCTTATTTTTCAATAGTTTGTGTTCATTTTTATTATCTTTCTACTGCATTAATTATTCTATACAAAACAGCGATAATTTTGTGAAATTCTAGTCCGTTTATCCGAGATAAAGTTGAATCATCACCCTGAACAATATAAAATCAATTACATGCTTTAAACTTGGAAAATTCATATGGGAGATAAATGTAACATAGTGCCCGTGTCGGATACACAACCAGAACAGATACTTATTGTGGCGGTTTTAGCATTAATTTCGTTATTTCTGGCACATGATTTACACCGGTGTTGCTTTGTTTTGTCGATTAGATTCATTGTTGTTTCCTGTTACAAAAAATCTATATAAACATGATTTACAAGTTAGCTAAACAGCATGTATACCAAAACTACTGTGACGCAGGTTTGCAACAAAAACAAATATTAAAAAGTTTGATTTTATTGAAAGGAGATAGGCTAGATATATGCAGACCCAAAAAAACCATATGAAACACATTTGTTTATCAAATAAATGGATTGATTTCTCATTTCAAAGTCAGGTAGGATCAAGATCATATTAAACGCATGCATGCTTATGTCATACCGTATTTGTTTCTTTCATTTTGATTAACTTAAGGTATGTGGCATTACAATGAGTATACCTGTTTTACCATGTAAATGCTTTCCAAATCAGAACGCATATACGAGAATTATGCAAGATGAGAATTTACTGCATCAATGTTTCATGGTGATTAGATTGGGGTCATCACAACTTTAGAGTTGTTCATTACCTGGTTGAGTGCTCCGGAATATCGAGTGCCATATAATATTCATAAATGTGTTTCTCATTTGTCGGGAGACCTGTCCTTTCCCTTTCCCCCGCTCCGGACTAATACAGGAAATCACTTATTCCCGAACGCGTAACATCAACTGTACGATAGTTGACGCGCATAGAACATGGGTTGTTGCAGGAGCACTTGAACTCTCTCGCGGTTTTTAGATTGTTCTTGTAGTTCATATTTTTAGTTTTACTTGAATGTAAATCTTTGTTGGCAGCATTGCCTCTATTTGTCTTTGCTGATGTATCCTGTTGTTTGATTGGTTGCTTTGAATGCCATTGTAGAAGCTAGACCCTCTCTTTTTGGAAATCATATGATAAGAATAATATGTTGTGCAATGTATGTTTTTCATTACGTTTTCAATAAAGATAAGACAAGTGAGGTATGAGACTTGACACCTGGGTTGGGCTTATGACTTTACTTAGGACTGAATATCTTCTCAAACCCAGCTTATCCTTAGTTTTGATTGGCTGGGATTCACAGACTTAAGTAAATGCTCAATTGTCATGGTGCCCAGCCCAGGTCTTATTCTGGTCGGACTTCCATCATAATTCCCATTTTTCTTATTTCATAGAACTTTCAAATTGCTCTTGCTTTGTCTTCATTTTCACTTGAAATCATGAAGTCACGCAAAGTAGAAGGTTAATATTTGTGATACTAGTAACCATTTAACAGCCTACAGGTTCATGATCATATCTTCTTTAAATGTGTCTTACCAGTTGTAAAACGTACGAAAAAACACTTCGTAAATGATAATTTTCTTGAAGGTATACGGATTCTTTGAAGGAAAGAAAGTATTTTATTATCTTTCTATTTACATACTGACAAAGTTAATCAAAATATACTTTTAAAACAGATTAAGTTACTGCAGAATTATGCATATTAGTTATTTTATATTGTCTATATAGTCACAGAATACAAGTACAGAATGTATATTCAAATAGACAAAATGAATAGCTTTTTCTTACTAGTGATTGTTCGGCATGTTGTATGTGCAGTCAGAATACATGTGAACAGATCAGTCAATTACAACCAATAACAAGACTTTCATAAAAGAGAACAAAGAGCTACAAATTGGACTTCAACCAAATTAATGGCTAGTTATAGAATATCGATAATACCGCACACCTTCATACTCTCTAACCATTTCCTACTGTTGATGATGAGGTCTTTGGAAAAGGGACCAACTACACTTACGTATATTTGCGACAGATAATGCATAAAACAAAATACCTTGATCTTATACATCATCTGTTCCATTTTATCCCAACATGCACTTTACATTAATGAAGTTAACCTCACGTAGAGTTTGATCTATGCCTATTGTTCATTGTCAGCAAGACGTCCTAACCCAATATAGATAATTACTCATAACACATCATATAGTATTACATCATTTTGACCACCATTTCTGGGTATTGTCTCATTTCTTTTATTCAAAGTTGGGATCCAACACTTATTATCGAGGTGGCCGGTCAATTTGTCATCGCATATACTATGTCTAAAGTACATCTATTGGATCGAACATTTGGAAAAGTTGTTGGATGAAAACAGAAAGAGTATGATGTAATCAGAATTCTTAATGACCTCGTTAAGAGTCAAAACTCTAGTAGAATTACATGTATATAATACAGTAAAAAATTAACATGGGTTTTAAAAAATCAGGACAACATTTGCGAGCATGTCTATTGTAACGTTGTGTATTACATGTGTATTTAAAAAAAACAGACTTCATTTTAAGTCAAAATGATTTAGATAAAGTTCGTATCTCCAACATGGTTGATAAGATATTATCGATCTTTAATATCAATTTATACAGGAAAAATTTAACTTAATGACCAAACAGAAAAACTTACAGAATTTGTAAGTCAAACATAAAGACAATAATTTATCTAATATTTGCTGCGCCCCTCGTTCTGTTTTATTTCACGGACCATTTTATAACGACATACACAGTTCACCAGATGCATGTTTGCGTAGGCTTTTGAAATAAAAGATTAACGGCAATACATGGGGGAAATGAAACTGTGGTGCGTTCGATTAATTTATCGTACAGAATAAAATACGAAAATATACGCATTGCCAATAGGGGAGGGCAGGTGCTATTTGGGGCAAATGATTCTGAGAAATTCAAAGACATGTAATAACAATTAGAGCAGCAATGCAAGCGGCCAACTTCTGTTTTCTGCCTATTCAGAAACAAGAAGCTAAGGATGTATGGAATTTATCATGGGAACAAACTGCGGGGAATCTAGTTGGTTTGCTGATGTGAAGGGTTCTTGGTAAAACATTAAATTAGAGTTTCTTCAAGACCAGATTTAAACTTTTAGAGCCATAACACGGCATACCTTAGTCTAAACTTATTGCAAAGAAGCTATATAAGTATCTATAGAAAGTACAATGTTCTTCGCACTTCGTAACTTTTAAGGTGTCAATGGTTCTTTTCTTTAGAGAAATTGACACATTTTAACGACATCATTTTGCACAAATAAGGGATTTAACTTCTTCTATACACTGATAATTGTGTCATCAAAAAAATTAAAGCAAATAAAGCTTGACCTCGCTCCCAACGATTTATGATAAATGCATCAAACAAAATAAGGAAAATATTTTTATAGCAATCACAGCTAATAACGATTGTAGTTACGAGTTATTATAGCACAATGACCCGTCATAATCCGGTCAGAATAAGGTGATGGTGTGAAATAAAGAAAAAAATTAATACTCTTTACAAATTTTGCTGAAAAGATAATGCGTTAAGGTGATTTGTCTCTGAAACAACGCATATTGACATTAATGCAGAAGAAATAAATCGGCTAATCTAATTTCATCGTTCTGTAATGAATTGATATTTCTTACGTTGGACTATTCGTCTTGATAAATGTTATTTGCTGTATTGTTGATGCCTTGGAATAGTGTCTATAGATCCTCAGAAAGGTCTTCAAATTACAAATGCGAGTCTATACGTTCAAGCAGAGATATGTTGTGCATCATAGATATAAAAACAGAATAAATTCCATCGGGGAAAAGACTGTATTGGTTACTGAGTTATTAGAAGCTTGGTATTGTATGTCGCCTACCTCTGAACGTACAGAAGTCTATTTTCATCTGGTATTCACGAGACTTTATATTGTCCCAGGAACAAATTGTTTTTCTTTTTCTGTCAATTAATACTGCATTTTGATAATTTACAAAAGACCTGTAGTTGTATTGATATTTAATATTGATGTTTGATATACATTTTACATATTTGTATTTAAATATGATCCTTACAGGTGTCTTTCACTGAGAATTTCATGAAAAAAATGCCAAAACGAACATATATAAAAGTATTGATTTTTATTTAATCGTCAATTTAAATCTAAGGTACCACAGAAGTAACGTCCACGCATGTATATCTCACGCTTTCGTTTCTAAGTTTGCACTTTTTAATGCCTTAAAATTTCCTTCATTGTTTAAATCCAAACCTCCGTAACTTGTATGAAGCGTCAATAGATGACAATGTATTTCGGCTTCGCTGAAAGAAAACTCTAAAACGTTTATTCCCTTTTATGATCCAATGTCAACCATACAGGCATATACGAGGAATTTCAGAATTCTTCGTACATCTTATATACCGATACATGTGTTCGTTTTATCTTCTCATGCGAATCAGAAAAACCCAAGAATACATTTCAGCTGGTTATATCTTGGTCATATATATTTATAGCTTTACCTTGGCTGGTTGCCAAATCCTATACTCATTCTTGCTTATGTCTGAGATTTCATTCAACTTCAGTAAATACTAAATTCTTATCTGCTGAAAACCAATGACAGGGCAAATACTCAGGCATAAGTAATATCTGAAGTTTTCGGATGCCCAACCCTGACATGAGTATATTTTGAGAGTCTTTTGCATACAACGTATGATATGTAATTTTATGACTTTTATTCCATGTCACCTATATACTTTAACAGGAACCTATTTTAACATTCAAAGATTTGTGAATATGTTTTTATTGTTTTTAAAATGTACTTTTTCAACTGTTTATATTTTACATGCTTGTGAAGCGCTTTAGAGATTTTATATTGATTAGAGCGCTATAGAAATTTTAGTATTA
>JACSZP010043265.1:4453-14990 GCA_016161895.1 Pinna nobilis | reverse complement strand
TTTTTTTTTTTTTTGCATTAACTTTAGTTTCATTGCTTGTATGTCTTTTGCCCTCTCATAGGCATCATTATTTTTCTTCCGTGTATAGGATGGGGGATATTGAGGCAGATGAACTGACAAAGATCACATATGTTTTATTTAATTGTATTTTCACATTACATCAAACATACAGATGACTTGGATGAAACCACGCTATGATTAACTTGCTAAATGAATTGTCTTGGTTGTCTTAATTATGTTCCTACACGCCATACGTTCTAATCAGCTAATGTAAAGTAGCAGAGAATCCAAAAAGTTTCTTATGAAAACATCTTGGCCACCATTCAAGTTTTTCTAATGGTATTATGGCCACTGAGCTGCAATTAAATTCAAGCGAGCAAAAAAATGAGATGGGTTTATGTAAGTTGTCTAACATGTATAATGGTTTACTCATATGTTTCTTGTATATGATACAATGTAACTTTACACAAAATAACTTATTTTAAAAAGTTGGCAAGAAGAACTGACAATTTTCCCACACCAATATAAAGTGTTTGTGAGAAGTGTTAAAACAGGCATTACTGAATCTAGTATATGTACAAGCATCCAATATTGACACAGAACCATTATGAATTAACCATGTAGGAACTTTTTGGTGGCAGTTTTGTGCATCATATATAAGCTATGTCTGCCTTGTCAGGGACACTTATATATCACCCCTGTGTTGTTCTTTGGGGTTTTTTTTTTTTTTTTTTTTTTTGCTTTATGCCACATTCAACAATGTTTCAGTCATATGGTGGTGGCCAGTTTTCATTGGTAAAGGAGAGAGCCAGAACAAATTTACCTGGAGAGAGACCTTGCTTTCCACAAGTAAACCATCAGCCATCTGCAACAAAGCGACAAATTTTCTCACATAAGCAGTTTAGGTTCCAGCGAGGCTCGAACCCGGGCTGACAAGAGGTGAGAGACTGGCGCAATGCTCTAACCAGTCCACCACAGAAGCCCCATCCCTGTTTTGTGAAGATATAATCAATAAAACATGTTACATAATAGTTATACCCAGAAAACAAAGAACATGGAGTCTTGACATTGATCATCCTATTTCCAGTTATGTCTGCCAAGACAAAGCACTTTATGAAAAGGTAATGAACAAGTGGTCCTTCCTATAACTCCTATAAGAAGTACAAAATAAAGAATTTGGCAAGCACAGACCCCAGGATATACCAGAGGTGGGATCAGGTGTTTAGGAGGAGTAAGCATCCCCTGTCTACTGGCCACTCCCGCTGTGAGCCCTAAATCAGTGTGTGTAGAACAGCCTAAAAATGAGCATGAAACAAGTCACACAGCACTCAACCCAATGACAGGTTGTATCGGCAAACTAGACCATATATTACATTGTACAAATACATACATGTATTTGTTTTTAGATATATAAAGAGCCTGATTCCCTGAGTAAGATGTCTATTAATCAGCGTATGACTGTATGTTGATTGTTTTTTAGCTCGGACAAAATGTGATCAGAAAAGCTCTCTTGAACCTTTGGTTCAGGTGAGCTTTTCTGATCACATTTTGTCCGTCATCCTTCCATCTGTCCGTCCCTTTGTTCATCCGACCGTCCGTCTGTCCATCTGTAAACTCTGAACATTTTCTACTTCTTCTTAAGAACCACTGGGCCAATTTCAAACAAACTAGGCACAAAGCATCTTTGGGGGAAGGAGATTCAAGTTTGTTCAAATGAAGGGTCAGGCAGGATCAAAGGGGAGATAATTTATGAGATTATTTGAGAAATATTAACAAAAGGGTGGGTATCTTTAAAAATCTTCTTCTTTAAAACCACTGGACCAAAAATCATTAAACTTATGTGGAAGCAACCTGATAGAGTGTAGATTCAAGTTTGTTCAAATGGTGGCTTTTGGGTGTCAAGATGGGGCCACAATAGGGGCCCAAAGTTTAACATAGGTTGATATAGGAAAATATCTTTAAAAATCTTCTTCTCAATAACAGCGAGTGTACAAGTTATCAATTTAATAAGGGATCATCATAATATAGTGTAGACTCAAGTTTGTTCAAATTGTAGCTGCTGGGGTCAAGATGGGGCCAAAATAGGTGCCCTAAGTTTAACAAATGAGAGGTTCATCTTTGTCCATAACTTTCAGTAGAGATACATTGTAAATCCAAAATTTCTGCTTCTGTGTGAAATGTTCAGGTGAGCGATATAGCCCAATGGGCCTCTTGTTTTTTTTTCATTATTATTTAATTTGTCATATTTTATCATTACAGATAACAGCATACCTGGGGAAGAGAGATTTTATTGATCACCTTACTCATATTGACCCAATAGGTAAGAAGATAAATTGTACTTAACTGTTTAAGCTTGACGTATGATTGGCTGATAATGCTACTTCCTACTAAGATTATTGGCTGATAATGCTACTTCCTACTAAGATGATTGGCTGATAATACCATACTTCCTGTTAAGGATTGCAGATAATAATTCTACATAATCCTGAGAACCTGTGATGTAAAACTAAAATACATTTCACTTCAGTTTTGGTTAAAAAAAATTGCAAAAAATGTCAACAGACATTAGTGCATGGATTTCTGTTAGCATCGGGCAAAAAATAATGGATGACAAGGAATCCAGAAATCATCAAAGGAACAAATTCAGGAGCCTTGAATGCATTCCATGCAGCGGTGAAAAAAAGCTCAGTAAGATAGTTTACAATGTGGAGTCTTGACAGAGACTACTCTGACATCAGATATTAGGGTGCAGACATACTCCGCACACAGACCAAGTATTATTGTTATGTACCCCTGTTTTGTCATTAGTGGGATGTATACTAAATGCACCAGCTCGATATGTTCATCCATGGGTTTGTGCCATCAAACTCTGTTTTCTTCAAACATATTTTGTTTATGAATGAAGATGTTATGTGATCTTTAGCATGATGATTTATTGTAAATTCCTCTGTACATCTACATCCCTAGTTCCTGTTCTGGCTTCCTGACTGACAAGGGAGGTATTGATTAGGGATGTGTATTGATGAGAGCACTATGATACCATACGATACAATACAATAGTTTAACATACGATACACAGTATATTGGATATAGAAATTCTTTTGAATGTGTATGCTAATATGACTTATAAAAACAACAAATATATAGGTATATTTTTTATAATTTAACCAAACAAAATTGATAGAAAAGGTTTGCCTGAACCGATTAGCACCAAATATAACAAGAAGAACAGACTCATCATTCAGATCTCTCACAAAATGCTCCCAGGCACTGCTTTTGCTTGGTGACATTTTGCATTTTGTGGATCAGCAATAAACTGGTTGTCAGCGCTTTTGTGTTAACTATAAGAGATATATATAGATCCCAACATGAACTAACCAAAATCAAGAGCCAAATTTCTATAACTGTATCGGACAGTCACTGTATTGAGTATTGATACACAGGTAAATTTCTATACATATCAATATATTGATTCACCCTTAGTATTAGTGCACCTTGGCCACAAACTCTTGTTCAAATTGGAGGTGTGGGACGGATCCTTCTCTCACCCAGGACAGAATAATCCACCTATATACCCGTTCTGAGATATCTCTGTCTCGCACCCAGCGTGCTTGTCTCGACCCCCTGATGTCAAATGCCATATTCTTGACCTACTTGCACAAAATATAGATCTATTTCTGACTTTAGAAATACATTATTTGATGTTGAGAGAAAAACAATCGACCACCACTTTGTACAGAGACAGAGAAATCTCACCCTCGTGTCAAAGATTTGCAAGATCCACAACTCGGCAAGCTTTGTCTTGGACTGCAAATCTTTGACTCTTGGATGAGATTTCTCTGTCTCAGTACAAAGTGGTGATAGATTTTATTCATCATCCTTGGCTATATCACAAATCTCACATAAGGAAATATTCAGTCTTTGCTTGTCAGATATGATAATTCAATCGCTTTCTCATTAAGATCTAATTTACATACATTGTATCTCTGCTAAGGTTAGAATGTTTTTTGGCTTACCAGGTTTAATAAAGCAAATGTTCAAGTGTTCAAGTGAGCTTTTCTGATCACATTTTGTCTGTCGTCTGTCTGTTCATCCGTCTAAAAACTTTGAACATTTTCAACTTCTTCTTAGGAACCATTGGGCCAAATTCAACCAAACTTGGCACAAAGCATCTTTGAGTGAAGGGAATTCAAGTTTGTTCAAATGAAAGGTCTAGCCCTTATTAAGGGGAGATAATTGAGAAACATAAAATATTGGGTGGGTGTCTTAAAAAATCTTCCTCTACAGAACCTTTTGACCAAAAATCAATAAACTTAAATGGAAGCATCCTGATAGAGTGTAGATTCAAGATGGGGCCACAAAAGGGACCCAAAGTTTAACATTGGTTTGTATGGGAAATTTATCAAATTAATATGGGAACATCCTGATGTAGTGTAGATTCAAGTTTGTTCAAATGGTGGCTTTTGGGTGTCAAGATAGTGCCACAATAGGGGCCCAAAGTTTAACATAGGTTTATATAGGAAAATATCTTTAAAAATCTTCTTCTCAAGAACAGCAAGTGTAAAATTTATCAAGTTAATATGGGAACATGCTGATAGAGTGTAGATTCAAGTTTGTTCAAATGCTGGCTGCTGGGGTCAAGATGGGGCCATATTAAGGACCCAAAGTTTAACATAGGTTTATATAGGATAATATCTTCAAAAATCTTCTTCTCAAGAATAGCAAGTGTAAAATTTATCAAATTAATATGGGAACATCCATTGTAGATTCAAGTTTATTCAAATGGTGGCTGCCGGGGTCACATTAGGGGCCAAAAGTTTAACATAGGTTTATATAGGAAAATATCTTTAGAATTTTCTTCTCAAGAACTGTTAGTATGAAATTTATAAAATTAATATAAGAGCATCATTATAAAGCGTAGATTCAAGTTTGTTCAAACGATGGCCGCCGGGTTCAAGTTGGGGCCACAATAGGGGCCTAAAGTTTAACAAAGGTTTATATAGAAAAATCAAGAACAGTTGGTGTACAATTTATCAAAATGATATTGTAGCATCATTATTTAGTGTAGATTCAAGTTTGTACAAATGCTGACTTCTGGAGCAAATCCGGTGCCACAATAGGGGTCCAAAATTTAACAGATGAGAGGTTTGTCTTTGTCCATACCTTTCAATAGTGACACATTGTAAATCCAAAATTTCTGCATCTCTGTGAAATGTTCAAGTGAGCGATGTGGCCCAATGAGCATCTTGTTTGCTAACTTAGGGAATCTATACTGAGCCAAGGAAATGTTTTTCTTAAAAGCCAGCCGGTCTAATCAGTCAGTGTTTAACAGTTAATTTTGTTTCTGCTTCAGATGGTGTCATTCTCGTAGACCCAGATTATTTGAAAGAGAGAAAAGTGTTTGCCCATGTTCTTGCTGCTTTTCGGTATGGCCGAGAAGACTTGGATGTTCTGGGACTTACGTTCAGGAAAGATCTCTTCCTGGCGTCAGTGCAGGTGTACCCACCATCAAAGGACCAACAAAAACCACTCACAAGATTACAAGAGAGGCTTATCAAGAAGTTAGGCCCAAATGCTTATCCATTTTTCTTTGAGGTAATTTTAATGTATAATGTTCTTACTGTATATCAGGGCCAGACACCAAGAAACTTAAGAATTTACTTAAGTCTGAGAATTTTTCAAGTTCAGCTACTTAGCATGTTAGCCATTCAAAATCCATGAAGAGCAGGAGTCAAGTAAATTTTCAGACTTACATAAATTCTCAAGTTTTTTTATGTCAACCTCAGAGTAAAATGCTTAAATGTCCCTTGAGACCCTTGAGAAACAAGTCAATTCACAGGACAGAATTGAGAAAATAGGTCACAGATACTTATACCTACTGTTCACATAACAAACTACTGCATACATTCAGGAAGTCTTCCTCGATACATGTAACCTGAGCTCAACTAACTATCAGACTACATAAAGTCCTTACAAAATGATGCACTTGGTAGATAAGTTACTGATTTTCATAGTAAAATCTATAGTCTCTTACTCAAATAGAGTAAGTCTTTGTCTTTTTTTTCTCTAGTATCAAGAAATTATTTTAATTTGATACTAAACACTTACCTGTACAATAGACCCTTTCACTGTAACTATGGTTCTGTAACTTTGCAGGATGACAAAATGATACAGATTCTCAGAAAATGACATCAAGAAACAATCAGTAACTAAAGTGACATCTATATCTTTGTGGGTATCTGTATCATATTACCAACCAAAGTCACAGGATGGCAGTTACAGTTAAAGGGTCGATTGCTGTTGATACTTTTTGTAGATTATGAAGATGATCAAATAACACTATTCTGTCTATTTATAATTGGGGTTTTTGTCATAAGTTTTATGATTGCGTGATTCTCTGTGGAAGTATAGGTGATTAGTATTTCTAATACTCATTAGAAAAAAAATGTACGCCAGATGGCAACAGTTGAATATTGCGTAGTACTGTCACATACATGAGAGATGTGAGGTTGCCATGGCCTAGTGTTTAGCATATTGCGTAGTACTGTCACATACATGATAGATGTGAGGTTGCCATGGCCTAGTGTTTAGCATATTGCTTTCTCCTGGGTTTGAATCTGAGGCACCTTGTGATTGGCTTCCCTGTCTGTGGTCTGAGGTCCCGTATCACAGCAGGTGTTGGCACATTAAAAGATCCTCCTACTTTACTGCAATAAGTGCCGAGCATAGGCACACTATGACGTTTCCATGTATATTCCTGTAAGTGAAGACTCTTGATCAGGACATTAAACAACAATACAGCCAACTTGATAGTTGAACTGTTACATCTACAACAACTGTACACACATTGTCTAGCTATCTCTAATCCAACTCGAGTAGATGTAGATTTGATGATGTCTCTGAACACAATGCAGGAAGTTTCTCAACTAGAGTTTTCAGGTTGTTTCCTTGAAACTGATGGGAAATGTCAAATCATTGAAGCTAAATAGTAGAGAAGAAGACCTGTGTAATGTTGTCCTTGGCCTTTGGCTTCTTCCTCTAGTACAAGTCAAACAATTTGATACTCTTCTCAGTGCCGTATGTCACACAAGCTGAAGTAGCTCAAAAATTGAATCCAAATTGATGACCTGGCTGTAACATCTAAGTCCCAGTTGTTCATCTGTTGGCAAAAGTTTAACCCTAGGTCATTTTAAACCAAGGATTAAGAAAATCCCACATTGAAATTCTGTTGCAAAATAATTTGATTGTATAAGGGTAAATAGAACCTTAAGATAGACAATCTATTATATTTGAAAATTTTGACAGAAATTGGTTTCTGCAAGGAATATATTTAAACCTTGGTTAAATTCAATCAACACTTGAACAAATGAAGAAACAACTGGGCTTTGATAACAGTTATGAATTATGCTAAACAAGGCCACTTAATTCCACCTTGGCTTATATCAGAATAAATGCTGTTAAAAATAGTGATTTTATCAAACATATGTTTTCATTGATAGTAAGATTACATTCAGTGATAGTATTTTATTAATCCCTATACATGTTGTATAACTTTGCCATGCCTTTGCTATGATTTTCTAGATAGAATTCTGATGAACTGCTTTTGTTACTTTTCAGCTACCCCCCAATGCTCCAGCATCGGTCACTTTGCAGCCTGCCCCAGGGGACACAGGAAAAGTAAGTCTGTCTATGGAGAATGAAGCACTGTCGTATATGTCACACCCTACTGCGGTACAAATGTGGTCTTTAGGATAGGTGGTCTCTCTAAACAGGTTTCTCTCTATCATGTGACTTGGAAACAAATGAAATATATTGAAGGAATTTATTGTGGATGAAAGATAGATCGATGTTTTCAAAAAAATGTCAAATTGATGAATACAAAGCTGAAATCAATAGATTATCTGGGATATCTTAGTTATGTTTATTTTATCACTGTTCTTTATTGCTGATATTTTTTTGTCTTTTACAGCCTTGTGGTGTAGACTATGAATTAAAAACATTTGTTGCTGAGAATTTAGATGAAAAACCACATAAAAGGTATATATCAAACATTGTCATCTTCAAGATATTGTTATTGACAGCCTAAAGGTCTCTCTGAACAATATTCAGTTTCTTCTCACTATTACATCATCAAATTCTTTGTCCATTATGAACATAATATCTGTACACATAATTGTAAAATCCAATGTACAGGTGGTTATGGGGCCTCTGTGGTCGATGTTAAACCATTTCACTTTAAACCATTTTGTCTCTAACCTATTGTCAGCACTGGTTTGAGACCTGATGAACAGTTTATTATGTCAGAAAGTTTGAAAGTTTATTCCAGGAAGGCTGTTGGTCTTATTCTGGGTACATTTGCAACCAGTTATCTCCTCCAATAAAAACTCACCCCACTATGCAACTGAAAGATTGTTGAGTGTCTTTTAAAATAATAACCAAACAAAAAACTAATGATTTAGGACATAAATACTTTAAAAAGGCTTATATTTTAGTGATGTGTTGACAGTAGATGATCATATTTCACACCAGAACATTATTGACTAATGACTTTCAGAATAAGGTCACTCAAGGTCACTAATGGTTATGTCAAGGTCACTCAGAATATTACCCTTATACATTTGGCAAATGCTCTTCCTACTCAAATTCATGAAAGGTCAAGTTCAGTCAGAACACAACCTTATATAGAGAAAAAGAGCCTCACTTTGAAAGATTAATTATGATGACCGTTAATAATCACCTTAAAGTAAAGACATGAATTTCAAATCTCTTTGTTGAGTCATTTGTCATATGGAGTAGTTCATTGGTCAGAATCAGTTAGGGGAACATCTGACACATTTAGTGATTTTCTTATCCAGTCTGTTTGGGGGTTTTGTGTATTAAAGGATAGGGAAAGGATATTTCTTAGTTTTCACTTAGAATCTACCATAGCATTTTGCTTTTTTGAACTGAAGTAGGAAATGCAAGAGAAAGAAGGGAAACAAAAAAGTCTCTCAAATAACAAAGATTTTAGAGCTCAGGGTCCTTTTAGTACCTCTTGCTTATATTGTCATTGTAAAATCTTAAGTTTTTAAGGCTTACCATGGACCTGTATAAAGGGATGAAGAATTTTTTTTATGATTTAAGTACTGGCAAATTACTTAGTACAGCAATGACTCTTAATATTTGTGTTGCTTTAGGAACTCCGTCCGCTTGGCAATACGCAAGCTAACATATGCCCCAGAGGAACCAGCTCCACAACCTAATGCAGAGGCTACCAAGGAGTTTATAATGAGTCCGGGAAATATCAAACTGGAGGCTTCACTGGACAAAGAAGTTAGTAGCTTAGTATCAGCATACCATTATGGTATCAGAGAAGGTGTACATCAGATATGTGGCTGACAAATAAGACTTTTATGTAATAGTTTAATTGAATCTCTTTTTAAGTATGGACATGATAATCTCAGATAAAATAATGTGATTGTAAGTCCGATGTTCGAATCCTAGCCTTGCTCCAGTTGGCCGTCCCTGTCTTTCAGATGAGACATTAAAACTGAGGTCACGTGTCACAGTAGGTACAAAACCAACCCTGCTCTACAGCTAAGCATGTAAGTGGAAGATTCTTTAGTGGGATGTAACACTAAAGAAATCGCATAACTGTTTCAGCGTTCACGTATGGTGAATCATGAAAAAAATATTGGTTCGTGATTGTAATTCGTTTCAATCTGCTTCACAGATCATGCCAATTTTCAGCCTACCGCTTCAATATAAAACGTTCCATTCCGCTCCATTCCGTTCCGTGCAATTATCCATGTAATCCCTCCATGACCGATTGGTATAGTGTCTTTGCTCCATCATATAATCCATTCGTAAGATCAAGTCATTAGGCCTAGAAGTACACATGTAGGCCAGTTTAGCACGAGGTGAATTACATCATCTACAAGTGCATATATACGAGTACGCCAAACCCGAATCGAGAAACAATTGTCTGTTGCTTTATGACTGTTTGTGCTGAAACTTTCACGATCAACGAGAATCATTCATTGCTACATTCTCACAAGAGACAGCCTCACTGATTTGGCCTAAATATTAAAAGATACATGTACTATGTTTTTTCTTGTTTCAACGGATACGCCAATCACTGAACAAACAATACTTTGCATACTGTGCATTGGCCTATATGTATGATGTCCACTGATAAATGTGATAATGTAAAGCTGTGACACATTGACCAGTTTCGAGAAAATCAATTTTCATAGAGTTGTCTAGTGAATGTAATCTTGCATACAACTGGTACACATGTACAAATCAATTCGTTTTGCCACTAAGAATTTTACGAATCTGTCGCGGAAGTTGGCTCCCTTTTGGATCTCAGTAACTGAAGAGTTCTTAGGCCTAATTAGCGCTCGGATATATTTCACTTCAATTGGAAGGCATTTAAATTTACGGCCTACTAAAATAAAATCTGAAGTGCATTGTTTGAATTCAGATGTTAATTAACAGTTGGGTTTCAAAGTAAACTTCAGGGGCTTCATGATTTAATATGAGCAGACAGGGGTGC